>LPNX011091968.1:398418-457632 GCA_001517045.1 Pseudotsuga menziesii | reverse complement strand
GATAGCGATATCTCAGTTCAGCTCCGCATGAATTCCGGCGATTAAGCTTCAGAATTTTTCAAGTATCGAGTTACTACAGCTACAAAGTCCATTCCTTAACAGAAACTGCTAGAGTGAAGTTTCGTTGAATTTCCACAAAGAAGAGAATAGCAGACCCGATTTGATTTTCACAGCATAAGAGAATTTACAGTCATCAATCCTGTCCAATTTTTTATGAACAAATCTATTGCTGCCCTCTTTTCAGAGACCCGAGATTTCCACAGAGTATTGTTTTCCTTTTTCGAGGTTAAATCAGTAACTATCATTTCAATCAATGCAACCTTTTCTTGGCTGTTTTGGACTGAGTTTTCGTTGGTCTAAGGAAGTTAATTCATGGGAATAAACTCGCAACAGCATTTGGAGAGAAGGCAGAAAGCAGGTGGATCGTTTTCCATTTGAAATCTCGTTGATTAAACCAAGGATGGAGTCGTGAAGGCTTCACGGGTGATGATTTGAAGGAATCAAGTTGCCGCAGCAGTTTGAATTACTGATGTTCGAGAGCCTGGCAATTTGGCAATCAGGACAATTTGAAGCGAATACGAAAAAAAAAAGAGGGTGTTTGTGGGGCGAGATTTCCCGACTGGTTGGTGGATTTTCCATGAAACGCAGGCAGTACAGACAGAGGGGGAATATCTTTCAGTATAATCTGGTGAATTTATAAAGATTTGGGTTCCAATTGCAATTCAGACTTGTCAAACAGGAATTGTAGTAGAATCGTGTTTAAGCTAGTTGTTGGGAGTGTTGCCTGTGTGCCGTGGTCTGAAGAATATGGTCACTAGTGGATTCGATCTTGCCTATGTATTAGTTGTTGCCTCTCCATGTGCTAGTATCTTTTGCCTAACGATTTGTTTATAGGAATCAGTTTCAATTTGGGTGACATTGATTTGGTGAAACACCTTCTCTGTTCAGCTGGATCGACTTGGTTTAAGGGGGTTTTCTTTTTCAATTTTGTTGATCATTTGATTAAGAACATTTTTCATCACTGAACAAAAATTCTCTCCTGTTGAACATTTTTTTTGTGATTTAATTCGCTATATTTGATAGGCAAGAGGGGCACGTATTGATGATTCGAGAAACAGGCCAGCCATGAAGAGGTTTCTGCTATTTTACTGAAACCAGTATCAGTCACATTAGCTGGGCATCTCTTGAATCAGGCAATCACTGCAGATTTTCAAGCAGTACAGAGGCATCGAGCAACCATCGTAGAACGTGCCAGTCCAAGCCTCTTCACAGTGATTGATTGAAGTGTTGAGTGGAAAACACCAGAACAGCAGGCACGGTTAGTATCAGAAAATTGGCAGCAACTATCTCTTTGGTTTCTGGAAGCAGCACAGAATATATTGAAGACTGAACAAGTTTTTGGGTCATCTTCCATAGTCCTAAAGTCAAGCACCAGTAAAAAGGTGAGTTTTCTTATACTCTATGATCTATGATGCATGAAGTACAATGGTATGTTTGAACAGCAAATACAGTAATACAGTATACAAAGTGTATGGGTACATATATATGTTCCGTGATGAGTGTACTTGTGTGCATGTGTTGAAGTGAATAAGGATATGAATGATAGTGTACCATTGGGATATGTATATATGTACATTTGTCTGCGGTATATACAGGGATATGTGATCAATCTGATGCAATGAGGTCAGTGAAAAGTGCAGTATGTCTTTAGTACAGCAGTGTGAGTGTGTACGAGTGTACAGGTACACGCAGTATGATCAGTGATATCAGATGAAATTGTAAGTCATTTGATGATGATGTTGTTCAGTGCTAAAAGAGCTGAGATGCTTCAGTGATTGGGTTTGACAAGCAGTGTGTGGGAGTGATTTATATACAGGGAAGATTTGGTAGTGATCAGAGTGCAAATGATATCAGCAGAGAGTATAGGGTTTGGTATTTGACAGGTCCACAAGTTCGGCAATATTCTTCTTATCAGGGTGGCAGGACGAGGCAAGGAAAGGAGGTCGTAGCCTCCTTCCGGTGGAAGCCGAAAAACTAGGGAGTGGCAGCTTCCTTCAGGTCGTAGCCTGTAAATCAGGGGGTCGTAGCCTCCTTCCAGTTGAAGCTGGAAAAATTGAAGTCTATATAATAAGGGAGTTGTTCCTTTCATCCAGTTATTTCTGGATAACTATTATTAAAAAGGCTTCCGTGGTTTTACCCCCAGAACTTGGGTTTCCACGTTAAAAACTGTTGTGTACTGTGCATCTTGCTGTCATTATACATATTGATGATGTGCTGTGATTGGTGATCAGCAACCTGCTTTTGATTAAAGTTTTAAATAGTACAAATACTGATTCACCCCCCTCTCAATATTTCAACATGTACTGTACTAGGCCACGAAAATCAAGAAAGAGGTTGGCATGATTTTTTAGGAGAAGAACAGCATTTAATGTTGTCCTTTACAGCACAATTTTCAAGGCAGTGAGTTGTTGACTGTGCACAAAAATTGAGAAAACAAGTAGTATATCCCACATGTGCGAGTTCGTACAGGCATAGTTTTTAAGGAAGCCATACAGCAGTTAGTCAATGGGACTCTGGCACACATTTCGAGAAGAAATAAAGGAGATAAGTACCGCTGTTATAATTTTGTATTTTTTCCTTAAGAAATATTAAATTCTCTCTCTGAAACAAGTTTTTCCTAGACCTTTTTTTGTCAAAATACTGAGTCAAAATTTCATGTGTTGGCTGTTATAATTTTCCAAGTGTGAAAACGTTGGCTACCATTTAAATTTCTGAGTTATTTATGTTGAAAGAATTCCATGTGTTTCAAGCAAAAGTGAAAAAAAAAATTAATGAAATGTGTTTATGCATGCTGGGGTTTGGCCATTAAACTACATGCGGAGAAACTATACTTAAAACCAGGTTGGGGTTCAAAACATTTATGGTATCAGAGTTGAGTTAAGGGCTGAAAACATAACTCAAAAAGAAATTTCAGACTTGGAGAAATAAGGGAAAACAAGGTTTTGTGAAGAAACAGGTTCTTGGGCTGATTTGCAGTGATGGTTACCGGACTTAAGTTAGAAGACAGGTTGGATGGGGCAGTTAATTCTAGCCTATGGAAGGCTAGAATAGTGTTGATACTATAGGAGAATGAACTATGGGATATAGTGAACAGTACTGCTGCTCATCCAGCCACAGTTTTTTACAGCTGCAACTAAAATGGCCGTATTTGAGAAGTTAGACATTAAAGCAAAAAGAATCATACTTGATGCCATAAGAGACCATGTGATACCACATATATCTAGGAAAGATCATGCTCATCAGATGTGGATAGCTTTGACCAACCTATACCAGACTTCCCGGAAAATGGTGTTAAGGGAGAAGGTGAAGGGTACTCGGATTAACAAGGGGGAGAACATGGTTTCTTACCTTACCAAGATTACATAGGTTCGAGATGAGCTTGGAGCAATGGGAGAGAGAGTGTAATATCCCAAATCCCGATATTTTCTATTTCTATACAAATATGCTGATACAACAGGGCATGCAAACTGCCATGCAAACTGCCAAGCAAAAAATCCCTATTTTATAGGAAAAATTAGGGTTAGGGTTTGCGAGATAGAATGAACACTTACCACTGATAAGCCGGCTGAACTGCTCCGGAAAAAGTATGCAAGCACCGGATACTGGATCGGAAATAGGTGGATCTCCCCTGCTCCAGGTGAACCCCAGCAACAAGACGCCCCAGTCAAAAAAGGGTGACGCCCTCAAGGAAGGAGGTGTCCGATGGAACTGCGAATTTGCCGGGTCGATAGGTTTTCAGTGCCGGAGAGAATGCCTGATGCATGCGGAGGTTCTGAGACCTCTAGGCAGGGTAACGAATTGCTTCAGAGAGGCAGCTACTCACACCCTAGAACCCCGAACCTGCTAATAACTGCTTCGGATGAGCCCTGATGGATCTGATAATCACCGGGTAACGGAGTATGAAGCTGACGATGAGAATGGTGCCTGAGTTTCGGAAGGAAACTGAGATCTGAAGGCCCAACAGCTGATTAGGGCTTTCTGGCTGAAAACCCCCTCTTACGGCTGCACATGTGTCCCTGCAACGATCTATACTATGTACTAGATAACTGATGAATGAATAAAGAACAAGTGGTGAACCTGTATGGCTTACCCGAAATAAGAGTAGGACAGATGTTTCACTGCCGAAATCCTGTTAGCTGAAAACTCCGTCTCCAACCCCAACTGCTGTGCTGCACGCTGTGCTGCTATCCAAGAGCTCCCAAAATAATCATAATCCAAAGTGAAGTCTCCTTTCGCTTTATCCTCTATTTATAAAGTTCAACTACGCAAAACCTAATCTTTGACCTAATTAGGTCACTTTATCTTCTAATTTGCCGTTGACTTACATGCATGCGGATGGAGACTTAAAAAGTGCATGCATTATTAAATAATGCTAAGATGGCATGCACGAAGGTGGCCTTTGGCCCCGGTGGCCCTTGGCCCCGGTGGCCCTTCATGACCAAATGATGATGCCCTAGATCTTCTATGGATGGCATCAGTCCTTAACTGATTCCCTCGCTGTCAGTAACCGCTCGAACCCACAGGAATCACATAGGTTAGCGGTTTTGGGCCTTAAGGCCTAACTGGAAGAGGACATTACAGAGAGTACTGGATGTTGAGTTGGTTCGTACAACTTTGAATGGCATGACAAAGCCATGAGCTGTATTTCTGGAGTCAATGGTTGCTCATGAGCACATGAATTCATGGGATCGTCTTTGAGATGAATTCATACAGGAAGAGACCCCGAGAGGGTATGTACAGTGTTGAAAAGTTACCTAGGAAGTGTTTGTCCACCTAGATTTGCCTTGGGGTGGACAAGGACACTTAAATGTTGTGACTCCTAGTCTTGCGCATTTAATAAAGTGAGAAGCACTTTATAATTTTAAAGTGACTTCACTAAAAAGGCTAAGTAATGATATTTTCCTAGGTTTACATTTAAATAAAGTTAAGTGAGTGATTCAATAGAATGGGGTTACTCAACTTTATTAAATGACATGAGGTGCACTAAATGTCATTTAATTATTATTTAATGGAGCATTTAATGTGAACCCTTCATCTAATCTAATCTTGACCATTAGATTGACAGGGAAGTTACCATGAACAAAAAGGGCTAGGGCAAGGCAAAAGTTGATTCATTGTGATCATTCTAAAATATATTTTTGGAGAGAAGAAGAGAAAGAGAGAGTGAGGGTTTGAAGAGAGTTTGAACCAGGAAAGAAATTTCCAGAATTTGAAGTGGGCACATTTCCCAATAAATTTTGGGCACAAATTTCTAGACAGAGTTAGCATAGAAATCGAGGAAGGCTTAAGCATTGATTGGCATAGAAATTGAGTACTGTACAAAGGCTGTACTGTACTAGACCGTACATGTGGCACAATTTTCGAGGAGAAACTGTACAACATTTAATGCTGCTGTCAAAATCCATATAGCATTAACTATTGTTGTCAAAGTCCGTTCTGTCACGAATTTCAAGGTCATTTATTGCAGCAAACCGTTGTTGTCACCAAACTTGTAGTTGCCTCTATTAGGTGGATCCAGGATGGATTGTAGAGGGATGGGCAACTAAAGAGGTGGAACCAAGATAGTCTCGACTCCCAAATGGATGGTTGCCACGCCAATCGAGGCAATCTTCACTTGATGTTGTCTTATCCAATGTTACCAACATCGGCCAAGAAATCGCCGATGTTCGAGAAATCGCCGATGTCCAAGAAATCGCGAGTTTTTCAGCTCGGCGATTTTTTGAGAAAAAATCGCCAAAAAATCGGGGCGATTTTTTCCCGAGATTTTCCCAATTTATCTCGAGATATTGCTGATTTTTTCCTGATTTTTTCTAAAGGTGAAATTGAATATTTTTGTATTTTTTAAAGTATGCTGATTTATTGCCGATGTTTGCCGATATATTGCCGAGATATCCTGAAACGATGTTTCCTGGACCCTGCCGATTTTTTTGCCATGCCAATGTTTGTAACACTGGTCTTATCCCAAGACAACAATGGGGGAGACCCAGATCTACTCCCGACAGGAGATATTAGACCAAAACACCAGATCAAATCAAATGAAGTTGAAGTACGTAAGGTGTAAGGTGAAGTAAACCCTAGAACTATGGATGAAGTCACAAGGTGAATTAGGGCTTGAATAAGGGGTTTATGAGGTATGAAATTGATCCAAGTTTGAAATACAAGTGACTTATGAGCCTATTACTAGATCCAGAATCAAGGAACTAGCAAAGATGACAATATCCACTGCCTTGGGAACCATGATCAATGCAAAGAGGGTAAAAATAGGATTGGGACTACCTAGTACCACGGGATAGACTCAAAGGAAGGTATAACAGTATCAAAGTACTCGAGCCTCAAGGACAAGATCAAATCGCAAGAGAAAATGGCCAAATGAAGGGTTGCGCTAGCGTTTAGAGAGAAATGCCTTGGGATTTGGGCCCAATGGAGTCGCCTAAGCAAAACGTCTAAGAAGACCCACTTAGGGTTTGACCTGATCTACAAAACCCAGAAATGGTTTGCCAAGAGATCAAGCAGTTTCTATAATATTTTTTGATTTTTTAATATTTAGGGTTTTGACATGAAAATGAAGATGCCAATGGATTGAGATAAAGAAAAGAAGAACTAACCCGTAGATCTTACCTGGATAACCTTGTAGATGCCTTGATGATGATGATCTATGTCGTCCCGATCAATTTGAGAAGATTTGGAGGAAGCCTCTATGTAAAACGATTTGGCCAAGGAAGCCAATGCACCCTCTTTCCTGCATAACAAACGTCAACCATATCAGATTTGATGCGTCAAGAGAAAAGAACAAATGCTACAGAAAAATAGCAAGATGAAATCATAGATCACAATGATACTAATGAAAACCACCTGATATAAGCGATGCCAAACAAGCGAGTTGAGGAAGCCTTGCAAAATCACCCAAGTGAAGTTGCCCTCTTGTAGACAAAACAATGTTTCCAAAAAATTATAGATCTCACGACAAATACCCAAATGCTAGGAAGCAATAGACTTTCCAATCACCATCGAAAAACACCAGATGCAAAGGAGATCCAAAAATTTCCACAAGAATAGTTTTTTTATTATCCAGATCCAAGAGCCAAAGACCCCTTTACAATGAGAAGCTCTCTCCTTTAAATAAGAATGAGAAATACCAAAATCATAACCACCTTTCAAATGGGTGGCTAAGATTAAAAGATCAAACTGTTCTAATCAACGGTTGAGATGAGCTCAACATAAAATACATGGATCAATACAATAATATAATATATCAATGGACCAAATCACCCTAAGAGAGGGGATCCCACTCAATAAAAAATAAATAAAGCTCATGGTGGGCCCAGGGGGTGTTAACTAACTGCCCTAGTGTGTCCCCATGGCACAATAAAAATAGTTATAATTTTTTAAATGCAAAATAGTGCCTCTTTGAGGAAATCGTGAGCCTCCAAAAGCTCCATAAAATAATAAAATATGTCGGAGAGATGGATGTGGGTCCATCCAAGTGTTGAAACTGTTGGAGGAGAGGAAGACATCACACTCATCATCGAAACTCATCCCATGCCATTTCCTTGCCTCAATAGCCCAAATCGAATTCTTCAGTAGCCATTTTTATTACTTTTAATCTACCTCGGGAAACGTGATATGGCCCAAACTACCTCCTAGAGTGCCAGGGTTGTCAAATTGAGCCCACCAGACTTTTTGGGAGGGGGGTAATATGGTTAAATCAAGTGTTTGGACCACCCCCTCCTCATACAGCGCCCTAGGTGAACCAATCAAATCACCTCTCTGCTCTGACAGGCCATTCAGCATGGTAAAACTGCACCAGAATGGTATACTGAGATAAATCATCATTGTAAATGCCCGGAACTGAAAATAAACTGTCTCATTGGACTCAGGGAGCCCAAATCCATCTAAAGTGAATACGCATACACCCTACAGATCTCTGCATGATCAAGTACAATATCCAATATGCCCGAACAGATAGAATAATAATTTGTAAATGCTCAAATAATCAATAATATAACCCAGGCTAACATTCATCTATTGCAGCCTGCAAGTGTCTAAAGGTTAAGACATACTCTACAAATCATTCAAATAACAATTATAACAAGTAGCAATCATTTCACTCGCGATCTATCAACCAAATATAGGGTTTCATTAATTAACTATAACTCAAACCATACTTTCAAGACCATACTCACTTCATAGTTGTAATCAATTTGCTAATGAAGGGTGAGGGCTAGAAATCAAATGGTTAGGATAAAGGGTGACCACCAACTTGACAAGGTGACACTTTGGATATGGAAAGGGAATACTCACTCTGGCATATGCCAGACAAGCAACAACACAGGGGATGGCAGTGTCTCACAAATGGATAAGTTACATTCAGAGGTGCTTATTCACCTCTGACAAATGCTCACAATCCAAATCAAATACAAGTGAGGCCAGCAATCTTTAGATATAACTTTTTAAGAACCATTGTTTTTTGGTCCTTCGAATTTCCATAGCCTTGGTCCATGTATTTATTACACGGATTTTTATTATTTAGGCTTCATGCATTCATGTATGTTTAAAAACACTACTTTTCATGAATGTTTTTTTTCACAAGATATTCATTTCAACATATACTTCAAAGCCAATTTCATTAGGCTTGCCTTTCATTCATTTATGTTCAAAAACACTACTTTCAATGAATGGGCGTTTTCATATGATATTCATTTCATTTCCAAATACATTGTATCAATGGAAGCGCTATTTGTTTCAAGTTTAGCCAACACAACCTAGGCAACTCAAAGCCGAAACACAAATAAACAGGGAAGCTTGTCCAACAAAGAGGCTCTAGTGGGGAAAGGTCCTCCATGCCACAAGTCAAGTAGTAGGTCGGGCTAAAAAAATGACTAGAAGGAAATGGATGGGTGGAGATAGTAAACAATGAAACCAACACTAGTAAGCCAAAGTATTGTGGGAATGATCACCTCTATTCTCCCTAAGGAGCGTAAAACCAATGAGTATGGGTCAAGAACTTCCAGGACTAAGTAGGGACATATATTCATAATATCAATACATCCAAGTCCACATATTTATATGACCGCTAGATCATGACACTAGATGTTAAGACATGTCACAAGAATCAATATAAAAGCAATGATAACCATAACACAAGATAATATCTGCCGAGTCATATACATGTAAACAATCAATCTGAACCAATATCTGTCTAATGAGGAACTACTGATACAACTCTAAGCACTACCGACTGCTCTGCAAATGGCTAAATGACTACATCAATCCTCAAATCTGAGTGACCTAGGATTAGAAACTGCTAAAGACATGGGCATAAAAATGTTAAACATAAAAGGTGATTCAGACTTAGTCATCCTCTAGCTTAAGAATCAGTATCAGTGTAAAAGTGATAGACTAAGGAAGTATAGGAATGCTATATGGGATACCATGGACTGGTTTGATGCACTCAATCATCAGAAAATCCCTAGGGAAATGAATGGTTTAGCAGATAAGTTGGCAGTAGCAGCATCCACCCTTCAGCCTTCAGATGAGATGATTAGTGGGAATGGCAAAATGGAAATAAATTTCAAGCCTTCAATTCCTGATAATGTAGACCATTGGTAGATATTTTAAGATGATAAACAACTTTTAAGATTCATCCATAATCTCCAGGAGTTTGAAGGTTGCAAGATTAGTTATCAACAAGAGGGTAAAGAGTATCAGGAGTGTGAGGATAATATCAGAAATCATATTCCAAGTAGCCTTATAGCTTTTGAGAAGTTGTTTGACAGACAGGATCATCATAAAAATAAAAAAGAGTCAATAAAAATTGGGGATTGTGTGGAAATAAATATAGGTACAGACAAAGACCCCAAGTTGATAAAAATTGGAAAAGGTACTTCAGAAAAGGAAAGGAACAACTTAATCAATTTAATCAAAGAATATAGAGATGTGTTGGCCTTTAGTTATGATGAACTTAAAGCTTATTGGGAAGACTTGTTTCAACACACCATTCCCCTCACAGAAGAAGCCAAATAGGTCAAATCTTTCCGACAAAAACTTAGGCGAATAAATCCTAAGTTGGCCCACATTGTTCAGAAGGAACTTCAGAAAATGTTAGCAGCAAGGATCATAGCACCTACAAGGCATTCATCATGGTGCTCAAACTTAGTTGTTAGAAAGAAGAATGGGTCAATTAGAATATGTATAGATCTCAGGAATCTAAACATATATTGCCTAAAGGATAATTACCCATTGCCCGACATGGAAACATTACTTCAAAGAGTAACTGGTTCAGGAATGATGTCCATGTTGGATGGCTTTTCCAGATATAACCAAGTGTTAGTAAATAAAGAAGATCAACATAAAACAACATTTACCACACCTTGGGGCACTTAAAATTTTTCAAGAATGCCTTTCGACTTATTAAATGCAGGTGCCACTTTCCAAAGAGCCATGGACTTTGCCTTCAAAGAACTCATAGGCAAAGTGAACGAAATCTATCAAGATGACTTAACTGTTTTTTTGAAAGAAAGATCTGACCACGTAAGTCATCTTAGGCAGGTATTTATGAGATGTCGTAAATATGGCATTTCCTTAAATCCTTCCAAGTCAATCTTTGGGGTCGACGAAGGCAAGTTGCTGGGACACATCATCTCCAAGGATGGAGTCAAGATTGATCCTAAACGGGTAGAAGCCATTAAGAAGGTCCCCTTGCCTCAGAATTTATAAGCTCTCCAGTCTTTCAACAGTCAGATAAATTTAATAAGGAGATTCATCCCAAATTTAGCAGAACTAATGAAACCTCTACAAAAATTATTAAAGAAAGATGCTAAATTTGTGTGGACGGATGAAGGGAAGGATGCTTTCAGCAGTATCAAAGATGCTATATCTAGATCACCTATTTTAATCAATCCGGATTATTCAAAAGAGTTTCAAATTTTCTCTTTCGCCTCAGAAGACACCATTGCTGGTGTTTTGCTTCAGAAAAACAGTGAAGGACAAGAGCAGCCTATAGCCTTTATGAGTAAAGCCTTGCAAAATTTAGAATTGAAGTACACTTCCATGGAAAAGCAAGCTTATGCGCTTGTCAAGTCCCTTAAACATTTTAGAACTTATGTCGGATACTCTAAGATCATTGGGTATGTCTCCCATGCAGTTGTCAAAGACATGATGCTCAGAAGGATTGTTTAGGCATCAGGGGTAAATGGGTTTCAAAGATTCAGGAATATGACTTAGAGATAAAACCCACTAAAATGATTAAGGGACAAGGGCTTGCAAAGATGTTAACTTAGGGGAATGAGAAAGCTTTAGGAATGATTTGTCAGAACAGTAATCTGGAACAAAGTGTATCAAACGAGCTTCAGAGATTAGAGTAGCAGCCTTGGTATTCAGACATCATCTTTTTCCTTCGTAACCTTACATGCCCTGATCACTTACTTGGCCATAAACGCAGAGCATTAAGGTTAAAAGCAACTAAGTATTGTTTAACAAATGATGGTCTAGGTTGGAGAAACCCGGACGGCTTATTTCTTAGATGTGTTGATGAACCTGAGTCCAAGAGACTCACGGTTGAGTTCCATGCAGGATTTTGTGGTGGACATTTTGCAGCAAGAACAACAGCCCACAAAATCCTAGAGCAGGTTACTATTGGCCAAACCTCTTTTCAAATGTGCATAAGTTTGTCAGAAGTTGCCCTCAATGTCAATTGTTCACCGGGAAGCAAAAGATGAAAGCTTTGCACTTAAAACCAATAGTAGTCCAAGCCCCTTTCCAGCAGTGGGGGCTTGATTTCATCGGTAAGTTCAAAGACAATTCAAGCAATGATTATTCTTGGATACTTACTGCCATAGATTATTTCACCAAGTGGGTAAAGGCAATACCCACCAAGAAGACAACCGATGTTGTAGTCATGGATTTCCTAGAAGATAGGATTATCACAAGATTCGGTGTGCCAGCCAGAATTATCACAGATAATGGCCCAAGCTTCAGTTCTTTAGAAATATCATATTTTTGCTTCAAATATGGCATTGTCTTATCACATTCATCCAACTATTATCCTCAAGGAAATGGTCTAGCTGAGTCAAGTAATAAAAACTTAATGACCATAATCAAGAAAATAGTTGGTGATAATAAGAAAGCATGGGATAGCAAGATTAAGTATGCATTATGGGCTGATAGGATTACTAAGAAAATTTCAACCGGGAAGAGTCCTTTCGAACTTGTCTATGGCCTAGATGTCACCTTACCAATCCATTTAAAGCTTCCAGTGTATCAGCTTCTTCAGAACTTTAGCTTAGATCAGGATGTCATTCAGAACAAAGTTGACCAGGATGTCATTCAGAACAAAGTTGACCAGTTGATTGAGTTAGATGAGAACAGAAGGAAGTCCCTTGACTAGAGTATCAGAAATTCAGATAAAATCAAGAGGACTTTTGATAAGTCTACCAGACCTGGGTCCTTTCAAGTAGGTGACACAGTTTTGTTATAGGACAAACGGAGGGAAAAACCGGGAAAGCATGGAAAATTTGACAGCATATGGATGGGACCTTTATATCATTGACAAAGTAGCAAGCGCAAATTCTTTTTATCTAAATGACCTGGAAGGGGAAATATTAAACCTTCCAGTGAATGGCCTTCTGCTCAAGATGTTCTTCACCGGAACAGTTTGATGCCTTTATTGGCATTGGTGGTATCAGGGCCTATTTTTAAACTTATCCTTGCATGTATTTTATTTTTGTATCATATTTTTGTATTATAGATGTTGTATCATAGTACTAACTTTGAAGGTTTTGTTGTATATTAGTGCTGTAAAATAGTTTTTCTTTTTGTACATTATATATTAAATTTGTGCAATAACTTAATTTCCGAGTTGGTTTCCTTTCATATATGTGTTACTGATGGACTTTAGTTTTCGTGCAGAACCCAGATATTCTAGAGTTCTCACATCCTCTTCTTTGATCAGAGGATCATTCAGAGCACGTGTCCCTAGATGGAGCCAGATGTTACTTACCAATTCATACTTAGTCAGTATTATTAAGTGACCCGGGTGATGAGAACATACACTTGTTCACCTTTCAAAATTCAGAAGTCAGTCAGGCTTTGTCTGGGAACCTTTTGTTATTTTTTTTGTAAACACATGTTCATACCCCCTTGGGGAAATTGTAAAAAATGTCCTAGCATTTAATTTTTTATAAAAGGCTCAGCTTCCCGAACTTGAGCATCAAGTCGACTAGCCCAGAGTGTTTTTTCCCTCGGTTATTATTTGTTGTTGAACAAATGACTAATAATTTTTGAGTTTTTCACTCACACCTCCAAAGTTGGGGTAGTCGTCTTGGTGTCTCGGCCTTAGGAGGTTATTAGAACCTTCGTGTCAGTGTTTTTCAACATGCTAGGCATTGATTTTGAGTCGTATGGACATGTGCTAGGTCCCCCTAGAGTTTCGTCAGTTTCCAAGAAAATAAAAAATTTCCACAAAATTAGGCCATTTTTAATGGTTTAATTAGAAAATTTCAAAATGTAATAAAAGTCAGATACGAAGTCCGTTTCTGACGTGGGGATACGGAGTCAGATACTGGCAACAAACACATAAATAACTATATCAATAATAAAGTATAATACCATAGTTTGTAGGGTTCATGAGTGAAAATGTGAGAACAGTGAGGATACATGTTGTTATCCACTAAGTTGCACTTAGGGAATTTCCAGTGAGCCGCAAGAGTATTGAACAAGCCAATTGTTCATTGATAGTGCTCAAA
This sequence comes from Pseudotsuga menziesii, assembly GCA_001517045.1. Lineage (NCBI taxonomy): Eukaryota > Viridiplantae > Streptophyta > Pinopsida > Pinales > Pinaceae > Pseudotsuga > Pseudotsuga menziesii. The sequence continues at coordinate 443,830 of LPNX011091968.1, read as the reverse complement.
AGTTTCGTGGTTACATCAAAACCAGTTGTGGTCGCTTTTTTAATAAAATGCATGTTCATACCCTACAGGGACGTTGTAATAAATGTTCTAAACACGACAAACTTTTTGTAAAGGACTTGGCTTCCTAGGTCTTAGCCATCAATCCGATCATTCCAAGGTGTTTTTTCCCTTGTCAATTATGCAATGCTGAATAAGTTATAATCTTCGAGTTTTTCATCGCTCCTCCAAAGTTGGAATGGTCATCTTGGTGGTTAGGTCTTAAGAGGTTATTAAAGTTCATGTGTCGATGTATATAAGCGTGTTAGACATGGTTTTGACTCTTGAGTCATTATGAACATGTACTAGGTCCCCCTTAGGTTTTTTTTAATTTCCAAAAAAAATAAAATTTTCCGCAATTTTAGGCCAATTTTTAATGGTTAAACTGGAAAAATTCAAAATGTAATAAATATGTGATCTGGAGTCCGTTTTTGGCGTAGATGGGTTCGTTTTCAAGCTCAAGGCACCTCCTTTACCTCAGGACCCACTTTTTCCATGCTCCAGGTGACTATTTTGTCCTGTATGGCATTATTTCTCTATCAATGAGACAAAATGCCCAAAAATACTAAAAAGTGACAAATTGACAGTAAAGTCAAAAGAGTCAAAAGTCAATTTTGATGATGTGGAAGGGGTGGTGAATTGTTTTATATGATAAGCATATCATACTTAGGATAAAAGGCGTCATTATGCATTGGTATATGATGGCTCGTAAGTCAAACAAAATTTGGTTATGCACCCCTCTCCAATCTCACGTGTGAGTAAAGGAATGAAGATCGCAACTCAGTGATGTGGCAAGTTGGGAGAGAGTTGGTAGGAATGTAGGTGGGGGCGCCTCTATCTTGGAGAGGTGGCACATCCCCATGCCAATCAAATTTGACATCTCTCACCTTATCTCAAGATCTTGCTACCTTATCTCAAGATCACGACTCCTTGAACTTTGGTTGACTTGTCCTCTCTGCCAGTTGTTTGGTGCACCCCCCAAGGTTTTGTAATGTTTACTTCAGGAAGGCCTTCTTCCTCATTTGAGACGGAAGGAAGAAACCTTTGCTCCTGCTATGTACTATTGTTGTTTTATTGAATAAAAGTGAGGCTTTGGAGGTCCAAAACTGTACAAGGAATTTTCATGGATGAGATGTTGTGCATGTAAATCGAGGTGATATTTAGTTGGTTGCAATTTTCTTTTCTTCAAATTTTTAGATCTATTCTAGCATAAGAAGGCTATTTCTAGTCCATTGGGCAAGCATTTGAAGATCCAAGTTCCTTGTTTATGTTTTATTATTCAAGAATATGAGTGGTAGACTATAGTCGGCAATACTTATACTCTCCTTATTTCGTTTAATGAAATGTACTAGACTAATCTCACTTGTTGAAAGTTGTTGTAGCTTTGCAGTTCATCAAGTTTGAAGGGGATCCTAAGCTCGGTTGCATCTTGCTCTCCTTCACAACAAACTATTCAGATCTAACTTTTCTTGTATTTCAGGCACTTCCATTCCTCACAAATGTTCAAGCTAGGGCATGAGAACTTGTCTTCATCACCTTAAATCTAAAACTGTCTCTGGTTACTTGCAAGCTTAGATTTATTTTAAAAAATTTATTAAACGTGTTTAAGCTTGTTCATTCCTAGATCTAAAAAGGCGCTTTCATTTCATATTTATGATACATAACTGTGGTGTCTAGTTATGATACATCCTTGTTGGAGTAGTGCTGAACACCCCCCCACGACTCCATCTAGCCCGCATTTTCCTATGCGGAGCCACTCTTCTCAGAATTCGAACACACTCCTCGTACCATCAGGTATATCTGGAGTTCCCTTTCCTTTTTAACTCATTCATCTTATCCACGTTTAACTTAAAATCAACCAAGAACACTTGCACAACATTTCTCATTTTAAGCAGCATATTTTTTAAATTTCTTGACTCCATTTGGCATTGGTTATACTGCAGTTATCGCTATTTTGCTTTCAATAAATTATATTATGAATGCAATATCTGTGTTGTTGATACTTAATTAGTATGCAAGTTCTTGTTTTAATCAATTTTTGAAACTCCTAAAAAACTTATATCATTCATTCACGAAACTACAACAAAGAGCCTTAGAAACTCTTTTGTAGGGACTACTCCCCTTGGCTTCATTAGGAGTTTGCCTAAATGGAGAAGTCAGGATCAGGTGACAGCACTTGACTCGAGACTTGCCCCCAAGGACACACCGAGCAGCTTGAAGATTTATGTTGTGCTTTCCCCCTAGGTGTGTGTAAGGCGGCAACACATGTATAGGTGCACAACTTTTTGAAGTTAGGCTCACTTAATCCTATCGAAAAGCATAAAAATTTAGAGGACAAAATCATAGATAAGAAAAGAACAAGCGATAAAATTTGGGAAACGTATAATTTAGATGGATGGTCTCATAACTATGTTAAAAATATTAGTTGTTACAATTTTACACTCAGTTTCATAAATTCCTATGACAATTGATAGGATTAATAATGCATACAATAACACTACAGGCAAGGTACCGAGTTCAGCTCGTGCACCAGGAATTTGAACCCGAGTTCAAGTGCTGCAGAGTACATGTACTACAGCCCTCGTAACATTAAATTATAATAATAAAATAGATCAGGCTCCGAATACCTCTACTTGATGCATCACCAAAATTAAATGCTATATATGAAGTATCATTGAATGTTATCAAACTCAATACACTACCGTATTAGAGAGCTACTCAATAACAATGCATTACCTCTTCCATAACAGAAGAAGAAAAAAAGATAAGCATTACGCTAAATAAGAAAGGTTAATCATAACAACTTACATAGACATTTATATTTTTCCTTATTATGTCATTGCATGATAGATTGTTTTATTTCCTTGTAACTACATAACCAAAAACTAAAGCACTTGCTCACTTCCACTTCTAAAAGATACATCAACGTCTGATCAATCATCAAAATGAGAGAAAAACTAGCATGAGATGAGGACTATCTGCCTATAGTAAACCAATTTGATCTATAATAAAACTATTGTATTCCATAATTAATGCACTATTATCATGACCATTGCATGACTGGCTAGCTTGAAAGTTGGTTCATGGATGTGGCTACATTTTGGAAGTGAAAGATAAGTATCTTAGACTTGATTTGTCTGCTTTGAGTGAGAAAGGATTAAATTAAAGAGATTGTTTATTCATTCATAAAAGTAAAAGTGATTAAGGTTTCTAAAACATCATACTTTATGTAAACATAGCAACATAGTCACAAGTAATACACTCCCTATAAATAAAAAATTTAAACAAGGAATCCAACAATTTTAAAGCATTGTTTACATAACAAGTTAAACTGCCTCATAATTTGGTAACTGTACACTTAAGAGGGTGCAACTCTTACGATTTTCCAGAACCTGTAACGCCCATGATAACAATAGCCATACCTAAAACAAAGAAAAGCCATTTTTAGTTTTTCAAACATAATTCTCTCTCTCTCTCTCTCTCTCTCTCTCTCTCTCTCTCTCTCTATATATATATATATATATATCAATTAAAAAAATATTCCTTTCCAAAAGTAGCTATCCATGGAGAAACTAAAGTTTGGTGGTATCTAAATCCTTCTCTTAAGTCATCCTTATCACTGTGTTGTTCTCTTCATATCTTAAGACATAAGTCTTATCTTTAGTAATTCATGGTTGAGAAGTAAAATAATGTGCATAAATGTGAAGTTCAAAATAAACTCATGTTACAGGTTGTTAAAGCCTAAAGATGTGTTAGCATTGCCTGCTTTTGGGCATTGTAGTTATGGAGTTATCATTCTGCAAAAAATATAGGGGAGATATTAATGTTTTGTTTGAAATAATTTGGCTAGTAATAGATCATTAGTCTTAATCTTTTATATCAATTATATGAACAATGTAAGGTTAGTCAAAAACCTGTGACCAAAGACTTGTGTTTGTTCAATTTTTGTTTTGTAAATCATGTATGCCACCATGTATAAGTGATTAATTTTTATATGATAATTACAATTTATTATGTGAAAGGATAGTTTTAAGGTTCTTTGTGGTTGATTCTCAAGGATTTTCACATATCAAGACATGGAGGAGATCAAAATGGTGTACATGGGGGAAGAAGGAATGCAGGTCAGAGGAAGTATAGCTGCATGATGAGAATGAATAGCAGGTCAGGATGGTAAGGAAATTGAACCAGGTGCAAGGATAATTAGTTGACATCCTTCTCCTCTTTGCCCTCAAATCAATGAGATAATCTATGATAGCAGGAAATCAGTAAACAATCCTCTCTATGAGAAGGTAGAGTATGCTAGATGCAGCACACGGTCCCTTTTTCATTGCTCATGTAGTTTTCAATGTACATTTGGTCCCTTTATATAGTTTGAGTGACCATAACAAACATGTCATAATTAGATATTCAATTCAACCATATGCATAACTATGTTCCATAATCTCTCTATGAATGTCTCAACTAATTCCATGAAATCCTCATTTCTAAATTCTCTCATTGTCCTTACCTTTGATTCATACAAACATTATGTGTGGTCTATTCATATAATTTAGACATGATTAATCATAGGTAGAAGCTAATTCTTTAGCTGTGAGGGTAAGATCAAGTGATCATGAGCCAGATGTGAGATCTCTCCCCCAATGTCAGGGAGGACACAGGTTTGACTCTCTTTGATTCCCTCAGGGTGAGGTTCTTGGAACTTAGGCACCGCCTGCTTTACATTAGGTAGCATCTTCAAAATGAGGGGAAGTGCCCAAGAATTTCCTCGAGAATTATTCCCCCCTAACAAATACTTGTGATTCAATCTTCATTTCATCTGGTCTCTTTAATCTTTGGTCCTTTAATTGGTCCAATCAATCTTCAGTCTTCAAGCTTCATCCTCTGTCTTCTACAATCTTCATCTTTGGTCTTCTTCATTCTTGATTTTCAAACTTTTCCTCTAGTATTTTTTACACTAAAACTTGTACCTGCAAATAGAAATCATCTTTATTTTTGTTGAGGTACATATAAAAACGTCACCATCCACTAGAATACATGGATCATAAACCATTGTATCTATGTGTTCTCTAGGAAGCTTTTTCTTTTCCATGGTTCATCACAATCTCTTACTCCCCTTCATCATAACCAATCATCCTAAGCTTTCTTTGGTTTACCCTTAACCATATCCTAGGTTTTTATGGTTTACCATTACCATTGCAATTCTCAAGTGGTTTTTGGCTTACCATGGGCCATTCATTTTACCAAGTAATTTTTGGCTTACCATGAGCCATTCATTTTACCTAGTGGTTTTTGGTTGACCATGTTATCCCCCAAAATCACACCCAAGATATAAAGTCCCAAGGCTCAACGTATGGTCTTGGAATAACTAAAAGGAAGGCCAATGTCACCACACCAAACATTACTCTACTCTTTAGGTTAGCACTTCTCCAACTCAAGGGAAGCTTCCCTAGATTACAATTGCTAAAGCTTGGAATGAGGTTCACAAGTTGTCAGATTTCATCAAGAGTGCCATCAACGTTAAACAAGGTTTCCCCCTATCCCCCACATTGTTTCGGATTTATATTGATGAGTTTGAGACCCTTCTCCATGAGCATATCCAGGACAATGATGGATGTCTCCTCCACCAAGTTTTGATATTACTTTTGGCCGATGATGTGGTCCTCCTAGCCTCATCCCCAACAGAATTACAAAGACAGTTGGATGCTCTAGCTCTCTTCTGCAACCTTCGACAATTGATGATCAACCTGGGTGAAACCAAGGTTATGATCTTCAACAGGTCGAAGAAGTCTATAAACCTTCATTTATTTTTCAGAGGAGAGGAGATCGAGATCACCAACACCTGCACGTACTTGAGAGTACGATTTTCAGGACCCCATTTCAATTTGCAACCACCCCTCCAACCTCAAATTGCCAAGGGTTATAGGTTTTTAGGCCTTATCGAGAGATAGTGTTTCCGTCACCATTTTCAGTTTATCTCATCCAAGATGTCTCTCATGGACTCCCTTATCTGAACCACTATTCTCTATGGCTCAGCGATATGGGGCATTCCATACCAAAGTCTAATTGGGACTCAGTTGAGAGAGTCCAAAGCCTTCTCCTTCGACGCGTCATTAGATGCAAGTAGACAATTCCTCATCACATCATCCTAGTAGAGTTTGGGGTTCAACCCTTCCAACTTGACATAGTGTTCAGATTGGTCTCTTTTCTACATCACATCCATGACCTAGCCGACTCAATGAAGCAGCAAGACCGATGCTCGTACTTGGCTTACTCCTCTGCTGAGACCATTGCGCTCTCTAGCCCATTGGGTCGAGCTTGAGGTTGGTTTGTAGGGGTTCAGATCTTTAGGGTCCATGGGAATTCAGATTGATCATCTCCCTCCATTTTTGTAGTCCTTGGATGCACTCGACCATCTCCCACCGACTCGACAGGTGCTGAACAAGATCGTCAAAGATGACATTTATAGACAATTTATTTAGAGCACTTGGGTTACGCCCAAAGATGGCCTTTGATGCTGAGCATTTCTTGGAGGATAGGGATGGGCTCATCATTTGACCATTGTATAAATTTCGACACTAGGTACATTCTCTTCGCATTCCTCTAAGCCAATGAAGAGTGGGATCTCATAGACTTTGAGTAGAGATAGACCATCAATTTGAGAAGATTTGGAGGAAGCCTCTATGTAAAACGATTTGCCCATGGAAGCCAATGCGCCCTCTCTCCTGCATAACAAACGTCAACCATATCAGATTTGATGCATCAAGAGAAAAGAACAAATGCTACAACAAAATTGCAAGATGAAATCATAAATCACAATGATACTAATGAAAACCACCTGATATAAGCGATGCCAAACAAACGAGTTGAGGAAGCCCTGCAAAAATGCCTAAGTGAAGTTGCCCTCCTGTAGACAAAACAATGTTTCCAAAAACATATAGATCTCACGACAAATACCCAAATGCTAGGAAGCAATAGACTTTCCAATCACCATCGAAAAACACCAGATGCAAAGGAGATCTAAAAATTTCCACAAGAATAGTTTTTTTGGGCCCACGCCTATTTTTGGGCATTTTTATAGTTTTTTTGGAGCTTTTGGGAGGCTCACGATTTCCTCAAGGAGGCACAAAGTCAAAAAATTAAAATATTATATTGTTTTATTGTGCCATGAGGACACCCAGAGGGAATTAGTTAACACTCCATGGACCCACCATGTGCTTCATTTATTTCTTGTTGAGTGGGGTACCCTCTTTATGTGTGATCTAGTCCACTTTGGTACTTTATGGTTAATATTGATCCATGTATTGTATGTTCAGCTCATCTCAACCATTGATTAAAACATTTATATCTTTTAATCCTAGCCACTCATTTTGAAAGTGGTTAGGATTTTCGTTCTCTCGTTCATATTTAAAGGAGAGAGCTTCTCATTTGTAAGGGGTCTTTGGCTCTTGGATCTGATTAATAGAAAAACTTTCTTGTGGATATTTCTTCGATCTCCTTTGCATCTGGTGTTCTTAGATGGTGATTGGAAAGTCTTTTGCTTCCTAGCATTCGAGAAATTTGTGTGAGATCTATATTTTTTTGGGACCATTGTCTTGTCTACAAGAGGGCGACTTCATCTTCGGCGTTTTTGCAAGGGATCCTCAACTCACTTGGATTGGCTTCATCTTGTATCAGGGGGGTTTCATTAGCTTCATTGTGATCTATGATTACATTTTGTTATTTTTCTGTAGATCTTGCCTTTTTCTCATGACACAGTAAATCTGATATTGTTGACATTTGGTTGTGCAGGAGAGAGGGCGCATTGGTCACTTGGAGCAAAGCGTTGGACTTAGAAATCACACAGGACTTCTCAAATTGATCGGGATAGTAGGAATCATCATCATCAAGGCATCTACAAGGATTTCCAAGTAACATCTACAGGTTAGTCTCTTTCTTCTAGATCTCAATCCATTATACCTGCTTTTCCTCATTTTACTGAAAAATTCCATAATAATAAAAAACCAAAAATAATAAAAAATAAATCACTCGATCTCTAGACAAACCACTGCTGGGTTTTGTAGATCGGGTTTTCCCCTCCCCAATTCACCCTCAACGTTGATCTGAAAGTCACTGGTATGCCCTAGATCTGGAAAACTGTCTGCTCAAACCCCAACGCTCCTCGTGAAAATCTGACTTTTTTTCGGGATTTGATTTTTCTGGCAAAATTCCTTCTTGGGTTTGTAAATTGGGTTTTCCTCTCTCCAAATCACCTTCAACGCTGAGCTAGATGCTGACAGGTGGCCCTAGATATGAGAAACTATCTTCCAGGACCCTAGCGCTCCTCATCATTTTTCTAACTTTTTCCCAGATCTAATTTTTCCGACATTTTTCCAACTTGGGTTTGTAGATCAGGTCATCCTCATTCCATTTCTCCTCCAACGCTGAGATGGTGGTCTCCAGATTGTCCTCGATCTAAGGATCTACCCTTCCAAAACCTAGCGCTAGCCACCTTGCTGCTAGTTTCTCCCATAAACTGACTTTTCCAGCCAAAGTACCTTTCTGGGTATGTAGATCGAGGCATCTCCCATGTGAGTCTCTCCCAACGCTGGGCATATAGTGACTCCATTGCCCTAGATCTAACAAGGCACTAATCTCCAACCCTAGCACTAGCCCCTTCTTTGGCCTCGTTTCCTTGCAATCTGATTTTTCCCTGATGACTCGGGTACTTTGATATTGTCATACCTATCATCGATTCTATCCATCGGTACTAGATAGCCCCAATCCTGTCCTTGCCCTCCTTGCATTGGTTACGTTTCCCGAGGCAGCGGATATATTCACCAGTTGCTAGCACCTCAACCCTAGATCTAGTATTTACCCCATAGGTCACCTGTGTTCTACTTTGGATCAATCCTCATACGTCTAAAGCCCTCATCCAAAGCCCTGGTACACCTAGTGACACCTTCCATAGATCCAAGGTCTCCAATTACCTTACACCTTACGTACCTCAAGTCTACTTGCTATGATCTAGTGTCTAGGTCTGATCTCTCCTATCGGGAGTAGATCTGGGTCTCCCCCTTTGTTGTCTTGGGCTAAGATAACATAAAGTGAAGGCTGCCTCGATTGGCGTGACAACCATCCATTTGGGAATCTAGGCAGTCTTGGTTCCACCTCCTTAGTTGCTTGTACCTCTACCATCCATCCTAGATCCACCTCACATAGGCAACTACAAGATTGGTGATAACATTTTGGCGCTGTTGTCGGGGAGGTAGAGGCCTACCTTGGTTCGACATACCTCACCTTTCCCTACAACATATCTCTTTTCAGTGAATTAGTTGTGTGGTTCACCTGGCAACTCCAACCCACGACTCTACTGAGGACCGTACCCAACGTATTAATCTTAAGTTCCTAGAACGCCCTATAAACCTGAAAGGAATCCCTATAACTTACGCAAGGAAAAACAGACAGGTACCCAAGCCCATTGTTCTCTCAAGTCATCCTTTGGGATCTCCTTCAACCTCATGTAACCCAATTGGCCAGAACAAACACTAGTGGAAATCAGAATGCTCCTCCTCCACAAAGCCCTAGTATTTTTGGAAGGAAGGCTAAGGCATCTCCTTTAGACTTTTCCCTAATCCAGGGAGCCCCCCATGATATGCCTGACAAGTACTTCGAGAAGGTTCCCAAGTTTGATGGAGTGTCAGCTACCTCCATCAAAGACCATGTTATCCACTAATTTTGCACTTAGTGGATTTTTTCGGTGAGTCGTCAGAGCATTGAACAAGTACACTTGTTCGTGATCAGAATTTAGAAGTCCGCCAACCTTTTCCTGGGAGTCTGTTCGGAACTTTTTGTAAATACATGTTCATAACCCCTTGGGGAGATTGTAAAAAATGTCCTAGCATTTAAATTTTTATAAAAGGCTCGGCTTCCCGGACTTGGGCATCAAGACAACTAGCCCAGAGTGTTTTTTCCCTTGGTTATTATTGGCTATTGAACAAACGACCAATAATTTCTGAGTTTTTCACTCGCTCCTCCAAAGCTGAGGTAGTTGTCTTGTTGTTTCGGCCTTGGGAGGTTATTAGAGCATTTGTGTCAGTATTTTTTGTCATGCTAGGCATTTCGATTGAGTCATATGAACATGTACCAGGTCCCCCCGAAGTTTCGTTAGATTCTATGAGAAATAATTTTTTCCGATTTTTAAGCCATTTTTTAATGGTTTAAATGGAAAAATTCAAAAGTGTAATAAAGGAATGATCCGGAATCAGTTTTCGGCATGGTTGGGCTCATTTTCAAGCCTAGAGCAGCATCTTTACCCAGGAGCCACTTTCACTTGGTTTTAGCCGGCCGAAGCATCCCGAAAGTCATCAATCGGCTATTTGAGCACCAGAATGGCATTTAAATTCTAATTTTGAAGTAATTGCGCCAAAGTCAAAGTTTTGAAAAGTCAAAAATTAATAAAAAAATGATGAGAAGGTGACATAGCATGGGTCCCACATGGATTTACTACCCTTTTTAAAGCTATAACTTAAGACTTTGGTTTATATTTTTAGAGTGATGAATTAATACATGAATGGATGACGTGAAGGTGAAATTTGAAGTGGATCTCACGCTGGAGTATGTGGATGGTGATTGGGATATGTTGGCCCATCCTCAAATTAAATATTATATTTTTAAACCATGATCTAATCCACACCATTCAATGGTATAGTCACGATTTAATAATATGAGGGAGGTGACGTGAGGGAGAGGTGGGCTCACGCTAGCATATAGTAGCATTGTTTAAGGCTAGCGATTGGTCATAAGATAGACCCCTCTCCACATGAATTTTTAAACCATTGCATACATTCCCAATGCATAAACCATGGTGGTGTCACGTAAGTGATTGCGGATTGTTTTAAAAGGAGATGACGTCAAAGAGGATTGGAGCGTGAGGTGGATAATGGACCCCTCTCTCCACTCATTAAATAAAAAAGGATGTGGCATATGTTATGTTAAAAATTTGTTTGCTAAATAATTTCCTTTCCTTAACGCCAAGCTGCCATACCATTCGCGTGAGGAGGAAGAGGCTCACGTGGGGCTTGTTTGGTGAGGGTTTTGAGTGATGTGGCTCCTGGGTTTGGGTTGGTAGCAGAGGTGGCATCTACCTCTTCAGTTCTGCTTCTGATTAGTTGAGTTCAACTCAGTGAGAATTCATTTCAACCTTGGTCACACTCAACGTGATCTTTGGTTCATTAATGCCCCCCCTGGGGCTTGGTATTTTGTATAAATAGAGGTGCTTTGCATTATTTTCTTCATGGACTTTTGTAGCAAAGTTACTCTGAGAAAATTGTATCAAGCATTTGCTTTGAATTGTTAATAAAGATTCAACTTTGGAGGTCTATGAGCTCTTAGATGTGGTAGCTTTCTAAATGGTTGAGGAAATATTGTCTCTAACCCCTATTTCTTTAATACTTGTATGAGATCAATTGTTTTTTGTTAGCTCAAGAAGGCCATTGTTGGCACAATAGAACAATCATTTGTAGTTTCAATTTGATCGTTTATGTGAAATAGATTAGTATCTTGATGGACATGAGTAATCAGTACATACGTAATGTTGATCATGATTCAATTTCCTTTGCATACTAGTATGTTATTTTGATCTCATGTTTGTATTAAGTTGTGGTGTGTTATCAGGTTGCACAGGTTGAAGAAGGGTGTGAGCTCAGTTGCTTCTATCTCAGGCTTCAAGCAACCATTTGAATCTAACACTTTCATTGCAGGACCTATAGGGATCTTCTTCTTTAGAATACAAAAAGAAAGTTAGGAGTCTAACTCTCTCTCTTTGGTTCCATCCATAAAATTAATGTTTTTTTGGTTACTGGTCACTTAGGAAGCCCTAATTTAATTTTTTCAACCTTTAGGCTTCCTCCCCATTGCCTTGTTTGCCTTGCCTCTACCTCGTCTTCCTTGCTGCCCTCTTTTTACTTTAGTTTGCAGCCCCTTTTCTTCTTCTTGAACAGCCATCTTTTGCCCTAGTTTTGGTCTCTTTTTGCCCCAGTTTTTTGACCCTAGCTTTCTCTTTTTTGAGCAGCCCTCTTTTGATTGTTCGCTGCCCTCTTTCTTACTGTTTTGCAGCCTTCTTTTTGCTTTTGGACAGCCATCTTTCTCACCTTTAGGACAGCCCTCTTTCTCATCTTTTTTTTCTCCTCTTTTTTGGCTTATCTTCTCTCTTTTTCCTCTTTTTTCATTGCTGGTTTTTGTCCTCTTTTTCGAGATTTTAGTTAGTAGTTTGTCTTTAAAATCTTAACTAATTCATAACGTGTAAAATGTTTTAAGCTCTTATTTGCAGGATAAACCGAGGAAAGCCCAAAGCCTAGAAGCAAGCAAGAGAACAAGCAAAAAGTGCAAAAGAACAAAAAGACTTTCTCCCTCTTCTTTCATCCCTTTCTTCCTTGTTCTTCCAAGAAAAGGCAAAGAACAAATCAGAAAATTGTAAAATAAATAAAAAGCAAGTGGGATTACGGCTCCCACACCCTTCTTCCCCCATTTGGGGGAATCCTATATCGTCTCCTTTTCATGTTTTTTCAATTTGATTGCTAATAGTAGAGTAGTGTAGTATAACCATCTAATATTAGTTAAGAAGTGCATAATTTTATTATTTTGTTGTTCATAAAACAAGTTAAGAAATATTGTCTTGATTATTCATGTTGAATGTGGCATATTCCTTGTAGTATTCTTACCCCCTTGTTTTCCCGATTAGGGCCCTAAGAAGCCTGAAAGAGACTCTTGGGTAGATCTTTTTTCCATTAAGTGCTTAATCAATTAATCAATAAGTAAGACTCTTGAACTTGCAGAAACACAGATCAAGAGTGCTCTCTGTCAGAGAGTTTAATTAATCGAATTAATAAACTTTCAACACACACACCCCTCTAATCAATTAACTTCGTTGATCATCCTTCACCTAGTATGCTCTGCCGACTTTCGGGTTGGGCTCATACTCAGAACAGTGAACGGATTTGTTAAGTTCGCACAAGAGGAACATAATTAAAACTTTTTACCCCATAACCAACGCACCAGCGTTGTCTCGATTAAATACTCAGGCAAGTGGGCAAATTCCAAGTGTGGGCGTCGGGCAACCCAATCTGGGCACAGTTGGTTAAGTTATTGAACACCTAGCTGTGATTCCAAACAGGTCCGTCATGTCTTCGAACGGAGCCACTGAAGGTATTTCCGGTTAGGATTTCCAGACGCCTTAAGCAAGATCACCGTTAAAAAAATTTAAAACCTACCAAGAGCATTCACACAATCTAATACTCACTAGCTTAATTCTTTGACTTCTCATTTTATTCGCGCATTTTCGTTGACTCCATAAGGCACTGGTCCTTGGTTAAAATTGAATAATTATCTATCTTGATCAACTGTCTGTGGTTCACTTTAATTGCTATCTCCGAATGCTTATAGTTAAAAGTCTGGAATCTTTGCTTATCTGTGTAATCTCTTGTCAGCAATGTGGATTGCTTCTGATTAATTGTCAATCTCGTAATAAACAAACACTTCCAATCATAATAAACTCGTAAGTAACACCCATCCGCATCCGCAACTAAGTAAAACACTTTAATCACGTTGAACCTTAGAAAACTCTTTGTTAGGGACTACCCCCCTTGGCTTCGTTAGGAGTTAGCCTAAACGGAGGAGCTAGGAGTAGGTAACAGTACCTAGCTCTGTGCTTGCCCCCAAGGTCACACCTCTCCCACTTTCTCAAGTGAGGAGACAGCTTTCATTAGATTTCTGCTGCTGGTGTGCAATCGGCGGACTACAGACCACATTAACAAAGTCTGGGATCATATGGAAGCATATGGAGCTGTTGATGAAGATGTATTTATGAGGGGCCTTCTGCACTCTCTGGAAGGAGATGTGTGGAAGTGGTTTGATAGATTACCTACCTCATCTATAAATGGGTATGACAATTTTGCCACAAAACTTAACAGTGATTGGTCTCACAAGTTAGATGGGAAGTTCCTCTTGCATCAGCTTTTTGACATCAAGAAGAGGGAAAATGAAACAGTCCATGAATTTAACCTGAGATTTGACAAGACTGTAGGAAGTATCCCAGATGAAATTAGACCCAAGGACCAAGCAATTGTTATTCATTACTTGAATGCTTTTGATGGTTGGTTGGGGTACACCTTAAAGGATAAAAATCCAAATGACTTGAAGAGCCCAAATTAATGCAAAGATGGTTGAGCAGCATGTAGCATCTATGGGTAAGCAAAAATTCTTTGCTCATTTTTCCCCATCCACTTCTAGATCTGAGCCTAAGCTCCGAAAGCCTAAGGAACCTGTGAATGAAACAAAGGAATCAAAAGACACGTTAGAAACCATGCAGGAGATGATGAAATAATTAACTGTCCTGACAAAGAGTGTTGCTAGTTTCCACAATCCTGAAAGACATAGAAATCCTTATGGCCCTAAACCCTACTGGAATAACAATAGAGGCCTTGAGAAAGACCCCAACAGAAGAAGACCTGAGTATCCGGAGAATCCTGAAAGGAAGAATGTCAATTGGTGTGACGAAAACGAGGAAGAACCTCTGAAAACTAGTTATCCTGATGACCAACCAAACAACATCAACTTCATTAATGATCTATCTTCTGATGATGGTTTTGGAAGAATTCTCCTAGAAGAAGAAACATGGGAGCAAGAAGAAGAGCCATGGGATTATGAAGAAAAACTTGTTGATGAGCCTGATCCCTCATGTTGTGCCTTAGATATCCCTAAAACAAAGGAACAACCGCAAGTTAGAATCTATAAACGAAGAGTGGATCCCCAACCTTCTTTCTTAGACAAACACAAAGCAACTAATGAAGATAATAAGAAAGAAGAAAATCTTGCCTTAGGAGATTTGAATTTGAACATTGACATTAGAGAAAGAGCTAAGCAAGATAATGTGTAATATCCCTATTACTAAGTTGATGAAAGTACCCTCTGTAAGAAGCCAAGTAGAGGAGTTCTTTGATGGCATTGGCCAAAACAAAACCCCTGAGTTTGCTTTAGAATCCAGTCACATACAGAGCCCTGGTGGGATGAAACCTAGCAAAGATGAAAAGGATCCACTTGTTAACATCCAATCTGCTATCTATGAAAGAAAGAATGGTGGTCACCCTCTCTTTTACTTAACCTTACATATTTAGAATATGCTCCTACATAAGATGTTGGATTCTGGAGCAGCTATAAATGTAATGCCTTTGCATGTCATGAAGGAAATGGGATTAGCAGTGACCAGGCCTTATGGAAATGTGTGTGGCATAGACTCAAGGCGAGTGCCACCCTATGGCTTGATCAAAAACCCTAGAGCTGATCTGTTTGCGTGCTTAGACATCTCCACTATGATGGATGTAGTTGTTATTGATTTGCCCCCAGCATATGGAATGCTTTTATCTAGAAAATGGGCAGCTGGTTTAGGTGGATACCTCATGATGGATTTGTTATACCTTTGTGTCCCAAACTCTAATGGCGCTCTGATTAGAATCCATAGGGAACCCTGCTATGAAAAACATTTGGAGACTTTTGAGGAAGGAATTAAAAACACATATGGGGAAGAATTGTTGAATAATTCTAAGGCCAATATTGCGGAAGACGAAGATGAAGTATGGAAATATAAGCAGCCCAAAAACATGTTTATGGCAATGGAAGACTCTAACTCATTTTCGGAAGAAAATCAAATAACTGAACTTGCCAGGATGATTAACTTGGAAATGCTTAGAGGTGAATGCTCGGAGGAATTAGAGGAATTAAGAAGAAATGAGAACCAACTTCAGGGTCACGAGCAAAACAATGCAATAAATCCTACAATTGAAGTTGATGAAATGGATGATGCTAGGCATATGGGAAGAATCCCTCATAGAGTAAATGAATGGTTCGCTTTGATTGATCATAATAGAGAAAGAGAAAGCCAAGGGCTTGAGCCTATTTACCCATGGGCAAACCATCCTGAGTTAGCTAGTGTAGTAGATGCTGATGATGAAGTCAGTAGCACCCGTGTTTCTGATGTTGCTGGGTCATTATCTCATTTACCTTTGGAAGATGGTAACCTAATTTCAAGTCCATGATAACTCTCTGAGTTAGGAAGAGGATGCCTTAATAAACAATGCACCTGAAGGAGATTTTAATCTTAATAATCTTGCTATATTTCAGACTCCTTCAACTATACCAAATAATGCCTTATCAGCCTATCCTCTCATCCCTAATTTCCTCCTGCCACCTGAGTCATCCAGTCTTCACAGTCATGATCTGTCTCACATTCCTCGTTCTTCTGCATCACAGTCTGGAATAGGCCCAACCGAGCTAGAAGGTATGCATCTTCACGCTCCTACAGGAGAAGGCCCTAGCCATAATACTGTTGTATCCCACGTACCTTGCCCTTTGGAAGAAAATAGAAGCTTTTGGACTGTAGGGGAAACTGTTAAACACATAATGTCTCCTCATGAAGAAGGGCCTAATGCATGTGTCCAACAAACGAGAAGAGAGATTAGAGAGATTTTA
Source organism: Pseudotsuga menziesii (assembly GCA_001517045.1). Taxonomy (NCBI): domain Eukaryota; kingdom Viridiplantae; phylum Streptophyta; class Pinopsida; order Pinales; family Pinaceae; genus Pseudotsuga; species Pseudotsuga menziesii. The sequence continues at coordinate 427,294 of LPNX011091968.1, read as the reverse complement.
GTTGGTAGTGTAGCCATTCCCATTGATGGTGGTCCACCTAGATTTGATGCAGCTCCTTCCAGGAGGAGCTCAAGGATTATCACCCCGCAACCAAGAAGTCTTGTTGATATCCATCCCATGCCTATACGTAACATTGAAGTGGTTCCCAAATCAGTAAATAGGAATAGATTTCCCATCGGAAGCCAAGTCCTTATCCTGAACCACTTACCGCATTTCCGATCAGGGCAAGCTAATGACATTTGGGTTGGACCTTTTTCCATTGAGCGTTGCATTGGTGACATATGTTCTCTTGTTACTAGAACTGGACGACAGATTTTACTTCCTGTCAACCAGAGGGATTTGAGGGGATACATTCTCGACCTCACTTAGCCTTCAGTCCTTTCTTGCTTAGTAGGGTAGAGTAGATAGGACTTAAATAAGCCTTTCCCAGCAATAGTACAGAATCTTGCATCTTTGCCTGAAGCTCGCCTTTGAAGCTCTTAGTATAGTTTTGATTTCTGTTTCTTTTATCCTGCACAATAAAAAATCAAACTTTTCTTGAAAGTTATGGTTATAGATTAGATTTATTTTCTGCTTTTCAGTTTCATGCATTTTTGTTTTTCAGTATTTTATTTTATCCACATTGTTCTGACAACCGGTCTGTGAGTTTGGTATAGCTCTGGACATGCTGCAGGAAGTCGGTGACATTTTGGTAGCGGTTGCAGAGCTGGAAGGATTGATCGAGGATGCAAGAAGTAGAGTACGAGGACCAGAGATTCTGAGGTTCTCAAGCGCTCTTTTCAGCAGAGCCCTTGTCCCAGCTAGAGCCAGATGTTATCACATATATAGTAGCCGGGCTACCATATTCTATTTTTCAGATACAGTCCATTTTTCAGCCAAATTTCTTACATATGAGATACTGAGATGAGCAGTTTTGACGGATCATTATTTTGTTAGTGGACTATTATACTCTCCCATGTCAGGACTGAGTCCTAGGACACTCAGATTCGAGGACTGATGTAGCCATTTAGTCATTTGCAGAGTAGTTAGTGATGCCAAGATTGGTATTAGTGTTTTCTCATTGGACAAATGATGGTTCAGATGGATTATTTGCATGGGTATGACTCGGCATTTATTATACTGAGTTATGGTTATCATTGCTCTTTCACTCATCTTTGTGACATGTACTAGCATTTAGTGTCATGATCTGGTGATCATAAATATATGGACTTGGATGTATTTGTATTATGTATTGATGTCCATACTTAGACTTGGAAATTCCTGATCTATACTCGTTGGTTTTACCCTCCCTAGGGAGAATAGAGGTAGTCATTCCCACCATACTCTGGCTTGCTAGTGTCGGCTTCAGTGTCCATTGTCTCCACCCATCCATTTCCTTCCAGTTTTGTTTAAACCCGACTTACTACTTGACTTGTGGCATGGAGGACCTTTTCCCCGCTACAACCTTTGTTGGACAAACCTCCCTGGCCTCTGAGTTGGTGATAGAACTTGCCTTTGGTGAGTTGGATTCTATGCCTAAATCATTTTGGTCGGTTGTCCCGATGTTTGGCACTGTGCAGAACTCCCCCTGGTCACTTGAGATGCTGTTGGCTAAAACTGAAAGCTCATGTACTGCTTGTATTGGAAATATTTATATGTGCCCATGGAAATTGTAAACTCTAGGATGTGTAATTTAACATATGTGACTAAAGGGCAAGAGCAATGAAATGCTAAAATACCCCGCGAAGGGTATAAGAAAAGGTCCCAAAAGCAATGGTTAAATATATGCTATATCCAAATATTGTTGACCTTACAAATTTGAATATGTCGTGGATGAAAGCCGCAATCAGCTGTGCTTTTAAGCATTGGTGAAGTCCCAAAGGGTCATATAGGGCAAAAAGGCCATGGAAATAAAATTGACGATCCTAATGAACCTGGATCCAACTTGATGTAGACATGATGCCTAAGTTGAATAAGCACTCTCTGAAAAACTCAACCATTTGTGAGGCACTGCCATTCTCTGTGTTGTTGTTTGTCCGGCATATGGTTATAGTGAGTTTTCCCTTTCCATATCCTAAGTGTCACAATGTTGAATTGGTAGTCATCCTTTGTCCTAACCCTATAAATTTTATCCTTCACCCTTCACTAGCAAATTGACTACAACTATGAAGTGAGTATAGTCCTAAAAGTCTGGTTTGAGTAATAATAAATAAAACCCTATATAGGTATTTGGTTGATGTACCGCCAGTGAGGTGGCTGCTACTTGTTATGATTGTTACTTAAATGATTTGTAGAGCATGTCTTAGCCTTGTAACACTTGCAGCAGATGGATGACAGTCTCAGTTATATTATTGGTATCTGGTTATTTACGGGTGATTATATTGTCTATTGGATATTGTTGATGATCAGGCTGAGACCTGGAAAGGGTATGAGTTTACACCCTCGATGTATTTGGACTCTCTAAGTCTAGTGAGATAGCTTATTTTCAATTTCGGGCACTTGCAGAGATGGTCAGGCTCATTTTACCCTTCTGATGCAGTTTTGCTTCACAGGATGATGTGTCAAAGTAGGGAGATGTTTTTATTGGATTTGCAAGGGCGTTGTATAGGGCATTGTGGGTGCAGCCACTTGATTGTACCATAGTACCCCCATCCCAGAGAGCCTGGTGGGCTCAGTTGTACAACGCAGGCACCCTAGGAGGCTATTTTGGCAAGTTCACATTTTCCAGGGAAGATTAAAAAATGATGAAATGGTTATTGAAGAAATCGATTTGGGCTGCTGAGGCAAGGAAATAACATGGGATGAGTCATGATGATGAGTGTGATGTCCTCCGCACCTTTTCCAGCAGTTGCAGCACCTGATTGAGCCCACACCTATTTTGGGGGCATTTTTATATTATTTTCTGAAGCTTTTGGGAGGCTCACGATTTCCTCAAGGAGGCACAAAGTCAAAAAATTAAAATATTATATTGTTTTATTGCGCCATGGGGACACCCAGAGGGAGTTAGTTAACACTCCATGGACCCACCATGTGCTTCATTTATTTCTTGTTGAGTGGGGTACCCTCTTTATGGGTGATCTAGTCCACTTTGGTACTTTATGGTTATATTGATCCATGTATTGTATGTTGAGCTCATCTCAACTATTGATTATAACATTTATATATTTTAATCTTAGCCACTCGTTTTGAAAGTGGTTAGGATTTTGGTTCTCTTGTTCCTATTTAAAGGAGAGAGCTTCTCATTTGTAAGGGGTCTTTGGCTCTTGGATCTGATTAATAGAAAAACTTTCTTTGTGGATATTTCTTGGATCTCCTTTGCATCTGGTGTTCTTAGATGGTGATTGGAAAGTCTTTTGCTTCCTTGCATTCGGGAAATTTGTGTGAAATCTATATTTTTTTGGGATCATTGTCTTTGTCTACAGGAGGGCGACTTCATCTTGGGCGTTTTTGTAGGGGATCCTCAACTCGCTTAGATTGGCTTCGTCTTGTATCAAGGGCTTTTCATTAGCTTCATTGTGATCTATGATTACATCTTGTTATTTTTCTGTAGATCTTGTCTTTTTTTCATGACACAATAAATCTGATATTGTTGACGTTTGCTTGTGCAGGAGAGAGGGCGCATTGGTCACTTGGAGCAAAACGTTAGACTTAGAAATCACACAGGGCTTCTCAAATTGGTCGAGATAGCAAGGATCATCATCTTCAAGGCATCTACAAAAATTTCTAGGTAAGATCTACAGGTTAATCTCTTTCGTCCAAATCTCAATCCATTGTACCTGTTTTTCCTCATTTTACTGAAAAATTCCATAATAATTAAAAACCAAAAATACTAAAAAATAAATCGCTCGATCTCTAGACAAACCACGACTGGATTTTTTAGATCGGGTCTTCCCCTCCCCAATTCACCCTCAATGCTGATCTGAAAGTGGCTGGTTTGACCTAGATCTGGAAAACTGTCTGCTTAAACCTTAACGCTCCTTGTGAAATTCTGACTTTTTTCGGGATTTGATTTTTTGGCAAAATTCCTTCTTGGGTTTGTAGATTGGGTTCTCCTCTCTCCAAATCACCTTCAACGCTGAGCTAGATGCTGACAAGTGGCCCTAGATCTGAGAAATTGTCTTCCAGGACCCTAGCGCTCTTCCTCATCATTTTTCTGACTTTTTCCCAGATCTGATTTTTCCGATATTTTTCCAACTTGGGTTTGTAGATCAGGTCATCCTCATTCCATTTCTCCTCCAACACTGAGCTGGTGGTCTCCAGATTGTCCTAGATCTAAGGATCTTCCCTTCCAAAACTTAGCGCTAGCCACCTTGCTGTTGGTTTCTCCCATAAACTGATTTTTCCAGCCAAAGTACCTTTCTGGGTATGTAGATTGGGGCATCTCCCATGTGGGTCTCTCCCAACACTAGGCAGATAGTGACTGCATTGCCCTAGATCTAACAAGACACTGATCTCCAACCCTAGCGCTAGCCCCTTCTTTGGCCTCTTTTCCTTGCAATCTAATTTTTCTCTGATGACTCGGGTACTTTGATATTGTCATACCTATCATCGAGTCTATCCATCAGTACTAGATAGCCCCAATCCTGTCCTTGCCCTCCCTACATTGGTTACGTTTCCCAAGGCAGCGGATATCTTCACCAGTTGCTAGTACCTCAACCCTAGATCTAGTATTTACCCCATAGGTCACCTATGTTCTACTTTGGATCAATCCTCATACGTCTAAAGCCCTCATCCAAAGCCCTGGTACACCTAGTGACACCCTCCATAGATCTAAGGTCTCCAATTACCTTACACCTTACCTACCTCAAGTCTACTTGATCTGATCTGGTGTCTAGGTCTGATCTCTCCTATCGGGAGTAGATCTAGGTCTCCCCCTTTGTTGTCTTGGGCTAAGATAACATAAAGTGAAGACTGCCTTGATTGGTGTGACAACCATCCATTTGGGAGTCTAGGCAATCTTGGTTCCACCTCCTTAGTTGCTTGTCCCTCTACCGTCCATCCTGGATCCACCTCACATAGGCAACTACAAGGTTAGTGATAACACACATGAAGCTCACGATTAGGTTAAACAATTTGATTACATGGCAAGTGATGAGTGGTTTGGTAAATATTTGGTGAGGGTGCGACTCTCCATTGGAGAGGTGGCGCATCCTCATGCTAGTCAACTCCAATGCATCCCCCAAATATCTCATGGAACTCGCCTTCACCTTTATGTTAATAAATGTGCCCCTCATTTTTCCTTCGCATCTTGTTGTGGTGGTGTGTGAGCATTGGAGTTTAGGTTTGGAGCTTCAAGGATGCATCTATCTAATGAGAGGTGGCGTCTCCTCCTTTCAAACACATCCAATCAATCCCTTATTCCTCTCCAACGAATTCCAGTTAACTTAAGTCCTCTCCAAGTGACTCTTGCGCCCCCCCTCGGCTTGGTTGATCTATAAAAGTAAGGTCCTTTCTCATTCTTCAGAGGGAGCAAGGAACCTTTGCTCTTGTATTATTTTCAATATTGTTTATGAATAAAATTGAAAGGCTTTGGGGTTTCATGATTTGTGGCACGTTGTGCATGTGGTAATTTCTTTGGGAGGTAATATTGTTCAGTTATTTTGCTTTGCATAAACTAATAATCTGGTTTACAGGGCTCTTTGTAGCACATAGGATAGGCATTTGCAACTATCAATTTTCTTATTTACTTTCTTGCTATTAGCGATCTAAGAGTTCGTGCTTTATTCGGCTATATTGCATGACCTTTTGGTTTTCTAACTGTGGGGTGCACCAAATCTAATTCGTTTTGTGCAAGCTTGATAAGTGTGCAGATTACCATCCCGAGTGAAAGGTTGAGCTCAAGTGCATCTTCTTTGCTTTGGATTAGAGGTTGAAACGAAAACATAAACATTCCTTGCCCGCATCAACAATCCTTCTAAGCTTACAAGAAAGATTCAAGACTTGAGCAACTCTTTCTTCTCCTTCTTAAAGTATAAATCTCTCTCTCAAGTTACCTGTAAAAAGCAAGCTGATATCTCATTTTAAAAAGTTTATTTTACTTTGTGTTCATTTCTAGATCTAAAAGTGTTTTCAATTCATAGTCATAAAGCTTAGATCTAGTTTCCCTTTCTTAAGTACTTGAGGTAGCATAATCTTTCTAATTTTTGGGCAAGTACTAACTTGTAATTTTAATTTATTTTATTGATTACTAATCTATAAACATATAGCTTGTTGGTTTTTGCCTTTTCGTGACAAATTAAGCAGAAATGTTGGTGAATTTTTTAGGTTTCATGCATCTCAAAACACCTATCATTCCCCCTTCTTCATTCCTCTTCTTCAAGCAAGCTTTGTAAGCCTTTTTTTATCATTCTTCAAGATCAAAAGGCAGCCCCAGTCATAAAAATCAGATTGTAATAATCATAATAAAAAGCAAGTGGGCTACACAGTGCCTATTGTTCAGGAATAAACACCCTTATAACCTAGGGTCTGGAGTAACCAACTTACTTCTAAAACTTGCAGATAATTAGCTTTAGCTAAGTACAAAAAGGAAATAGGAAGAAATATTGGACTCACCCGATTACCGTCTATTGATCCAAGCTTTATCTTCTTCCGCTCTGCTTCTCTCCAAAGCTTTCAGGGATGCACCTCCTTCACCTGCAAAGAGCAAATTCTCCATGTACAATCTTATACATGTATATATAATAGGTTAGATAAACAACATATATAGTGCTTAATCAAATATATTCATCAAACCCTAATACATGAAAGACACTCAACACTATGTTGGAAGAAGAATTCTCTTTATTAACAATCAGTGAATGAGATAAGTGTGCAACCCAACGCCTGAGACAAGGACTCCTCTGCAACCAAAGGACTCTGAGTTCTGTTGCTCCAAGACTTTTGAAGATATACCACCAACATAACTTTGCTCTCCAAAAATTGATTGATTAATGCCCTCCTCGAGGCCTCTATTTATAATTTGGGAAATAGAGTAGTTTCGAAGGTTGAGGAGGTTGAGATGGTTGGGGTAGTTGATGATTAAGGCCCAACTAATCTCCATTAATCGTGATTTATATTTTTTAATGTCGAATGGAGATGTATGCGACTATTAATATAGGCAACCCGCGTATGACACGCGAGTCTCTTAAAGGAAACCCGCGTATAGATTTGTACGCAGGTTGTAATGGAGATAGTCGCGTACAGTACACGAGTTGTCAACGAGAATAGTCGCGTATGTACGCAAGTTTCAATGGATATAGTCGCGTACGCCGATCTACACTTAGAAAAATAAAATGGCAAGCTGGTTGAAGGATAAATGCATCTCATGTCATGCCCATCTATAGTGTTTTGGCAAACTTCAATCATAAAATGTCCTTTTGTGTACCAACATAAGGAATTGTCGGCACTCAAACGGAGAAGTGCCATTTGGGTTGATAACAGATGCCCCCTAATGTGTGAGGTCAAAGGGAAGCAATGGCCGAAATACATTATAATCATTATCTTTGAAGAACTCAGAAGTCCAATGGAGCAGAGGTAGTACCTGAAACAAATACATAATAATGTCATATACAAAGTCATATCTGAGGATGCTATGTTCAATATACTGGAACACTAGCTCCTTTACAATATTTGAGTACATCTTATAGTACAGGTACAAGACCACGTATATTACAAAGGTGGATCGAACCACAATATACAATAATGATGAATCTTCAAAGATTTGGAAGCTGTGTAAGTAACCACAACATAATCTTGCGCAACTTAGTCCATGGATGTGAAACTTAGGTCTTCATAAAAATCCCAAAGAACCAGTACAATCCAAGCCATGTGAATAGATGTTATTTAAGTCGAACATGGAGCGGATTCAACACATTGTCAATCAATAGGTGATAATCGACAACTGAAGCAAAGGAATTCACCAATAATGAAAGTGAATCCTAAGGTACGATCATCAAAACTCTAGGTCTTCGTCGTCAGGAAATGCTGATGCAGAACCATACTGTGATAAGGAAGGCAATAAATCCTCCAACGGATCACAAAAGTGACTAGGAAACGGGTAAAGGAAGGGAGACACAAGTAGTAACAGATACGACAATGATGGAATCAGGATATAGATCAAACACAGGGTTAAGTCCTTGAACAATGAGCACAACACAGAGATGACCCAAGGCAGCTTTTAACTTTACAGATAGTACAACTAGACTTATCTGTCATGTAAGAGACATGATCAGATTCCCCAGGTAAAACTGACAAGAGGAGGAATAAGAAACTCAAAGTAATAGCTGAACTGAAAATGAACATTGAGACATGAGTATCGAAAAAAACAGAAAGTGCTTTGTTCAAGGATGACATGCTGCCACTAACTGAGAACCAAAAGAAAACTTCTTCCTTCCCTTCCCTGTTAAATTTTAACGAGTCCAGGAAAGTCAACTCGAATCTCTCTTCATTTTTTGACCAGCTTGAAGAGAAGAGGGAATAATGCTTGATAATGTCACTGATTCGTGGATTTTATGAGCCTGAACTAGTACATGCTCACTCGATGTTTTCATATTTAGAGAGTCTGAAAACTCCAAAGAAGACTCCAAGGGGGGTCCTTTTTCGTCCAATTTAGTCTCCCGAGGCCAGAAAAGTATAAAACATACCACAGAAAAACTCTTTTAACTTCCGTAGAAGAAAAGGTGAACCTTTTTCGTACTTAGTCAGGGAGGTCCGAAAAAGGTTAAATTACCACCTACCCAACGCTCCTTCGAGAGCAGCATATAGCTTGAGTTTAACGAGTGTGAAGGAAAGCAAGATCACTCGGAAAGATCCATTTGAGTACGAGAAATGGGGCTTACAACAATAAACTCGATGCTTTGTTCTTGGTGTTTAACGAGCATGACAAAGACACAAAGTACACTTAGAATATTTTTCATGTTTAGGTCCAGAGCACAAAAAAGAGAAAACTAAGCTCATACCGGGAGTTCATTTTCCATAAGTTCAGTCCCTCAGGTTCGGAAAAGTGATAAACCTGTACCTGAGAATATTCTTCTCAATTCCGTAGAAAAGAGTGATAATTTCTCGTATTATTCCACATGGTTCGAGAAAGAGATAACCTACCACCAATGTGGATGCCCATTCACGTATTCTTAATGAGTTTGAACGGACAAGTTTACTTGGCAGTCAAGTTTGTTTTAAGGAGTTAGACCTGGGCCTAAAAAAGCTCCATAAGGGTGGGGAGTCCTATAAAGGGATAGCTTGTAAAAGGAGACCAAAATGAGGCTCAATTTGGCGTGAAAAATAGCTAAAAAGATTCCCCTGAACCTAGGACGGCTGCAGCATGAGTATCGAAAAACAAAATAGGTTCTAAATGAGGATACTCATGGGAGGAAAGCCCTATCCACGGAAGAACAATGGTAAAGACAAGGAGCTGATGGTTAAAAATACCATAGTCCGTGGTCAAAATGTTAATGCTAGGTTTAAGATGGAGTAGGTATAAATGCAGAATGCATGTGAAATGACAAAAAACCATCCTATATGAGCAAAAACACCTTAAAAACGATGATAAACCTGTCACATGGAAGAAAAAATATGGTATTAGTTTTAAAAATTATGAACTATAGGGAAAAACCCACTTGAAAAATAAATTTTCTATAAATAGTTCAAAACATAAATAAAAACTCACCATTTGATTTTTTAACCAAAAGAGACAAGTTTTCACCTCTACCTTCAATTGCTCGGTGTGGACGATCCGGTGGACCGTTCCCAAATCCGCAAGTGTCAGGTAAAACTACACTCCATGCTCTTTCATTTGATCCAAGCAATTGTCAAAATTGAGCCCTAATTTCATGTTTTTAAACACCTTCAAAACAGCAACGCTGTGTACACGGGTTTGGTATATTAAAAGTCGCGTACACGCATTTTGTACGCGAGTTGCCTAAAAGACAGTCGCGTACAGTACGCGGCTTGGCTTAAAAAACAGTCGCGTACGCTGTGTGAGGTGAAAAAAGAATATGTAGGGTCAAAAATTTCAAATTTTGTATGAATCTGATGGTTGGCAATTGCTTGGTTATTAGATTGAAAGATGGTGCTTGAGTGGAGGGAGCGAGAACATGAAGACATGGACCAAGAAGCTCTTCAAGATGCCCCCACAGTGAATGTTTTACGTCAAACTGGGTTATTGAAGTTTTTCTTTACCTCACCCATGCGAGCCAATGTCCGCCTCTTGGAGTTCTTGATAAATTATTGGGATCATGATTTGGGCATGTTTGACCTTCAAGGTGAGTCTTTGGAGATTACTTCTGAGGATGTCTATTTTATTGATATATACTGCGAGCCAGGCACGCAAAAGAGGGGAAGCTGCATCCCTATTGTTCACATTCGCAACTTTCCTTTACAGGTGTTGGCGAGCACTATAGTGAGGGTTCCAGGGTCATCATCACTTCACCTTGCAACTCGGAACCAGATGAGACTAGCAATAGACTGTATGCAAGGAGCCCTATATGACTGGTGCTCGGGAGTGATCCCGATTATGAGAAAACAGCTCTTTGACTGCAAAAGAGGCAGGAGGAAGAATTTTGGTTATTCCAGCATACTAGTAGCCTTCTTCTTTAAGAGAGTGCCAGGATTGAATCCTGCAGTGCCACTACCAGTTCGTTCTCCTCGTCAGCCTAAGGTTGAGTAGGTGGAGAGATATTTTCCTCCGCCAGGGAGGTGGGGGATCGGTGCAGAGTGTCTATGATGACGACTTCTACTTTTGGTGGGAGCGACAGTTGCCAGCTTTGGAGCAGTTTCCATATGCTGGAATGGATTTCCATGGTGATACTGACCTCGCCCTCCCTCCAGGAGGAGCATGGGTAGAGTTAGGTAATTTTTATTTTCAAGATTTTTTAAAATTTTTATGAATTTTAAAAATAGAGATATATACATATGTATAAGAGTTCTAATCCTTTTAAAATGTCAAAATGCAGATATTGGACCAGTCCGCCCTGAAGGGCATCCACGCATGTATGTGCCTCCTATCTTGGGAGAAGACCAGGGCTTGATTAGGGTTCTTGAGGGGAAGCTGGCCAAGCTTACCCAGAGAGTACATACCTTACGGATTGAGCACATCCCAGCCATCATGCAGGAGTTAGTGGTTGGTGTACCGCCTGTCTGGATACGCCTTCTGAGGCGGGTAGCCAGAGCAGTACTAGTATATATAGATACTGTTGAGGCTGCTAAAGCCGAGGAGGCTGAAGAAGCCAGAGTGCAGGGTGACTGGGGGGACCAAGGTGGTCCAGCTTAGATCTAGGACCACTTGATGGACTTTGATCCATATTTTGTATATTTTTTTGTATATTATACAATTATTTTTTGTATATTATACGGGATTTCACATTCAATCGGGGTAACAGCTTCCACTCCATGAACGAGTTGGAAAGGTGAAAACCCTGTAGCGGTTTTTACATTAGTCCGATATGCCCAAAGTGCAGGATATAGCATGATATGCCAGTTGGAACGGGCTGCATTAATAGTACATTTGAGGATAGTCTTCAAAGTTTTATTAATAGCCTCGACTTGACCGTTTGCTTGAGGATATAAAGAAGATGAATGTTCTTGTCTAAATCCTAGCGTAGTGGTCAATTCAGTCATCATGCTATTTTGGAAACGACTGCCATTGTCAGTGACAATCACTTTAGGTATACCGAATCGTGCAATAATTTGATTGAACACGAAGAAAGTTGCAGTTTCCCCGTCAACTTTAAAGGTGGGCATTGCCTCTGCCCATTTTGTAAAATAGTCCACAGCGACAATGATATATTTGTGCCCCCCAGCCGAGGCTGAGTTACACGTCACGTAATCAATCCCCCACTTCATGAAGGGGCCCACTGAGATGACGGAAAATAACGGAGCGGGATGTGACCGCATTTTTCTGTTGTAAAGCTGACAAGGATGACAGCGCTTCACTGCTTCCACACAATCTTTAAAGACTGTGGGCCAGAAATAACCGGCAAGTAATATCTTCTGGGTCGTTGCTAACCTAGATAAATGACCCCCAAACGCTCCACTATGGGCATCATTTAGGACAATCTCCGCTTCCTCGTGGATAAGACATCGATGCAAAACGGAATCTACCCCCCTATGGTGTAAAGTATATCCTATGATGAAGTAGTTCTTGGCATGTAGGCGTAGTTTACGTCGTTCTTCCCGAGAGAAAGCTGCAGGATACTTGAAAGTCTGGAGATAGATAAGTATATCTCCGTACCAGGGGTCAGAGGTGGAAATCAAAAAGATGTGCTCATCTGGGAATGAGTCTTCTTCAATGCCTACATCCTCTTCTATTGGAAATTCTGCAATAAGTTCAGCAAAAACTAAGGATTTTTTGGATTTGGCGGATTAAAAAGCCAAGTCAAACTCTTGGAGAATGACTATCCATTTGTTGAATTTGCCTCCAACTATCCGTCGGGACAAAACATATTGAAAAGGATTAACATCTGCTACTACCATCGTAGTCCTTAGTAAGATGTAGTGACGTAACCTCTGAACAGCATAAACAGCTGCTAAGGCCAACTTCTCGATGTGGGAGTACCTCAGATCAGGTCCAGCTAAAGCACGGCTAAGGTAGTAAACGACATGCTCTTGGAGCTTATCGTCCTCCTGGACTAGGACTACCCCTATGATCGACTCAGACGCGGCCAGATACAATATAAAATCCCTAGAGTAATCTAGCGGACGCAATAATGGTGCCGACAACAAAGCTTTTTTCAATGCCTCGAATGCGAGTTGTGCAGTTTCATCCCATACAAATGGGGTGTCCTGTTTTAACAGGCACATGAAACCTTTAGTAATCTTGGCATAATTTACAATGAAACGTCGAAGAAAATTGGACTTCCCCTGCAGGCTTTGAAGTTGCCAAATAGAACAAGGACGAGGCAGATTTACAATGGCCTCAACTTTCAACGGATCCACCTAAATGCCTCTGTTAGAAACAATGAATCCAAACAGTCTCCCTGACTCGACACAGAACACACATTTGTGGGGATTCAAACGAATTTTATAGTATCTGCATCGTTCAAAAATCAAACGCAAGTGATCTGGATGATCGATCCTCTTATGAGAATGTGCAGGCAGATCATCAAGGTAAGGTTCGACAATGGCTTTAATATCATGAAAGGAAAAATTCATTGCCCTCTGAAAGGTTGCCCCAGCATTTTTCAATCCAAAGGGCATTTTCTTGTACGCGAAGGTACCCCAAGGACAAATTAAAGCTGTTTTATGTTGGTCTTCCGGTTTAATTTGAATTTGATTATATCCGAAGAAACCATCCATAAACGAAAAGACTTCACTTCCCACACAAGCATCAATAATTTGATCTATAAATGGCGTGGGATAGTTGTCCTTAGGATAGGCTTTGTTTAAATCTCTAAAGTCAGTACAGACGCGTATGGTCCCTTGCTTTTTATCAACAGGAACAGGGTTGGATACCCATTCCATCAAAGCTATGGGATAAATAAAACCGGCTTTCAGCAGTTTTTCCACTTCAGCCTTCACTGCCACCGCTTTACGTGGGTTAACAGGTCTCAACTTTTGCCGAACAAGTTTAGCATCAAGGTATGTTTGGATCTTGTGCTTGACTATAGATGGATCAATGCTTGGCATCTCCTCATATGACCAGGCAAAAACGTCGCGGAATTCCTTAAACAAGGCTGTATAGATCGTAATCTCCTCAAGAGAGCAATTTGCGCTGATATGTATATTTTCCACAATGTCAGGATTTATAGAGATGTTGATAGGGATGGTAGCAAAAATATTTGCCATATTCCACTCAGCAAACATTCCTTCCCTTGGTAAGGGATTAACGCGCATATCAACATCGTCTACCAATCTCATATGAACTCTTGATTCTCTATCCTGCTTGACTCTGGAAGAAAATAGGATCGATGGTGAAGATCTTCACAGATCTTATCTCGTCCGCACATAGCTTCCAGAATGGCTTCATCAGAAGGTAAAACCATATCTAAACAATCTGTAGAATGCAAAGAGTTTTCTGCCCAAGCAGGCAGATAGACTTCTTCCAGCTCCTCTGAGACTGTGAGGGGGACGGAAATGGGATCAACAGTGATATTGGTGATAGCTTGATAAGCCACTTCCGCTGCCGATAAGGGCACTTCAGGTTCAAGGTGGGAAGGGAGAACCCAAGGATCTATCCTATCAACAATCGATGCTATGGACTTCCCCACACTAGTAGAACCTATATAATTAATAGAAACTGGAAGATCAAATGTGCCCATCAATGATGCATACATTCCAGCCCCTAAGCTCTCTGAAGCAGGTTTGACCTGATCAACCAATGGCACAGTGGACTCATTAGATTCCATGCGGCCTTTTTGAATAAAATTGAGTTGGTCAACAGTAACCAACTTCCCTTCATGTGGAAACACTACCACCCGAAAGACGGCCGAAGCAATAGCAGACATGGCATAAGTCTAGCTTCTTCCCAAGAGCAAATTATAGTCCAAAGGTGCATCAATCACCTCCACCTCAACAAACACCGCTTTCCCTGCCAGCTTAATTTCAAAAGCCGGTAGGATACCATGCGGACGAAATGACCTTCTGTCGAAAGCAGTAAGTAGGGTGTTTGACGGGACCAGCTCTGGGGATCCAAGAGCTTTCCAACACGACAAGGACATAACAGATGTAGAAGCACCCTCGTCGACAACTGCCCTTCCAATGGTCTTTTCACCATGGATGACATCTATTGACAAGGCTACATGATATGGTAGGCGAATTTTGACATCAGACAAATTAAATTTCGCCATGAGACTCGATGAGTCCATACTGCCTAAGGCTGCTAAGAGTGCATCCCGCTGGGCGGGACAACTCTGTAACACCTCTAAAGTCAACATTACACAAGGTGTTTGGGCTAAGTCTTCAACTACAGAGTAGTTTGTTGTAGCCCTAGCATTAGGATTATGCAAGGTCTTCTTAAAGACACCTTTCGGTATCTTGGGCATAATTTCGGCAGGTTTCTCGATCGTGAGAGGGTTAGAAGTTTCACCTATGGACTTACCCTTCTCCGAGGTCTCTTTTTCATAGTTCTTATTCCTGGTCTGTTGTAAAGTTTGAGATCGAACCATGTTGATATAATTAGGGTCAGGGGCATTTGGAGTGCCCCCTACTACATTCGAAGATGAAGCAGAATTTTGTCCTTGGGGAAAAGGATCCTTCAGGACAGCCAGTTGTTGAGCTTTTAACAGCTTCTGAGCTTGTTCCATAAGGGGACAAAGATGAGTGAGGTGATCTTCATGGCACAACTTACATGGGAATTTCACCTTCTTCTTTTCTTTCTTGCCCCCATCAGCATTGTTTGCGGGTTTTTGCTTGTTTTGATTTCCCTCCCCTTTCTTTCCTCTCTTCTTTTTCCCACCGGGCTGCTGATTGCCCTTCTGAGAGGTTTGTGCATAAACATTTACATTTTGGGGTGAGGGGGCAGCCTTTGCTGCCTCCGCTGTAGAATGTTTGACGGACAGCTGATGGAGCTGTTTGGCCAGAGATTCTACAGTGGGAGAATTTACGGAACCAACCACACCATCGGCATGGGGTCTAGGCTTAGATTTCTCTGCATCGTGTGTTGGCCTCGGTACCTCAGGGATAATCTCATATAAGATCCCAGACTGAGAATATATCAAATCTAGTTGCTGGGCCCTGAGGATAGCTTCTTCCTCATTCGTCACTCCTGAAGTAGATACATCCTTAGATATATAAGGCAATAGGGATTTAAGGAACCATTCTAATAAGAACACAGGAGGAATAGTGGCTTTAATAAGGCTCTCCCGCCTCCTCCACTCTTGGATGTGATCTGAGATATGGGTGGCCTTGTTCTGCCGAAAGGTAGATAACAAGTCCGTTCCGAAATCATATCGGACAGAAAGCTGGAAGTGACTAAGGAATGCGTTAGCCAAGTCCCAAAAACTGCTAAACGCAGCAGAAGGCAACTCAATGTACCATTTTGCTGCAGTACTCGTCAATGTTCTTTGGAACTTCCTCAATCTTCGTTCAGTGAGTTGGAAGAGCACCATAAATGAAAAGTGGTGGCATGAGCCCCAGGATCTTCAACAACTTTGCCTTTAAATTTTGGGATGTCCGAGGGCAACTTGGTAGGGACAGGTGGCCAAGAGGGATCATGCTTCACCGGGTCATTCATCAGTTTAGACAAATCTGGCAAGTTTAACATTGCCAGGAAAGGAAACTTAGGTCTAACCGGAGCACTAAAAGTATCAGTTTGGGGATTAGAGGGAACTGCCCCCGTGTTCCCATATGTGAAGGTGGGGTTGCCTCCTGCTGCCAGTTGTGAAGTGGATGGGTTGCTTTGAAAAGGGTTCCATCCATAAGCCACAGGATTGTTTGTGTAAGGTGTTGTATAAGAGGTTCTAGCTGCCCCAGTCGAAACTGGGGTTTGAAATACAGGAGCAGGTATCCCTCCGCTAAAAAGCGAAAAGGGAGAGCTCGTGAACGGAGCAGAGACCGGAGTTTGGAGACCTTGACAATAAGGGTTAGTGTTTCCAAACTGCAACCCTACATAAGAGGGTGATGGGCCTACGTATGGAGTGGATGGGGAAATGTGCCCCCCATTCCAAGGAAATCCTTGGACAAAAGCCGAGGATCCTATAGAACCACTATGGGCAGTGTGTGTGAAGGAGGTTGGAACTGTGGATACACTAGGAATCCCAGTGACCATACCACCAGAAGCACCTGCTAGGCTTGTGGGAGCCGGTGGTTGAACCACTCGGCTCGCTGGAGTTAAGGGCGTAGTAGGTATGCTTGTTCTAGGGGTACTTACCGGGGGAGGTAGCACCCCTTCAACAAAAGCGGCTGAGGTGAAGGTAAAAGAACTTTCTCCTACAGTAGACATTATCCTGCCCACAGAGACACCAATTACGGGGGGATCAAAAGGACGAACCTGAACGGTCACAAGATCGTTTAAGTCAGTTAGAGGTGTATTAAAATTCCTTGCAAACTCGTCAGTCTACAAGTCTTCTATCTCAACTGTGTTTAAATTAAAACGGTTTGCCCTAAGTTCTGATTCACTCGGAACTTCACTAACTCCTATCGGTTCAAAAGAACTGTCTGTGTCCAATCTCCGCCTTTGAGGGGGAGGTGGAGGTTCTAATGTGATAAGAGGAGGAAGGTTTTGCAACCTTCGTGACCTTCTGATAGGTTGGTCCTCCACAATTGTAAATTTGAGTTTTCAAACCCTAAGGTCAGCTAAACACAGACAAACCACAAAGCAATCATTACGAAAATTCCTAAAGTCTCAACAGTCAGAAAGCGTAAAAGATATGCTTTCCTGAAGAAAGATGAAAGACAGTATCTTGGCATCCTTGAAGGGGTTCTTAGGCACAAGCGGAGAAATCACCCACCGCCCTCCTACACTTTCAACAAGGGTTACCTTACAAGCCGTCCAAGGTGAACCACAGTAGCCTTCCGGTTTACCTATGTATGAACCCTAGATGTCAGGAGACTAGAGGCTACCTTAACTATACCAATAGTCTGGGGGGACAGTCACAAGCCTGATTCGTACGCATGGGCAGGGTAGCTGAACCCGAAACTCTATCTAGGACAAAATCCCTAGATGCGTAAAAACTTTGGTTTACGTTTCGACAAGGAATCGGAGGGTTATCTCCTCAGTCCAATGCCTCCACGCGACCTCGTGCTGGACTACCGTTTGAGAGGAGTTTCCCAGATACTATCGATAAAGAGAAGGATTTACCTATCGATTGGCCCACTATGTCTAAATTTAAATACTTATGGAGAGTTTACACTTCCTATCCCACAATGTTCGGGTGCACAGGGTACTCCCAAAAGACCGAACACCTTCAGCAACCGCTTCACACAAATAGATCACAGATCAACACACCGATGTTTGTCACGTGGTTAAAACCCTCGAGAGGGAAATAGTCCACGGCCCCAGCCAAATAGCTACTTGGAGCAATTTATTATGCAAAAGAAAGAAAGCGACATGAGCTTCTCATAATCGATCAACTAACCAAGGACCCTCTATGCTCTTTAAATAGAGATCATAGACCAATCGGGTGTTAAGCCACGGATCAATGGTAGGTATGATCTAAGAGAAGTTGAACCATCGGATCACTCTATGTCTAGAACATATCGTGACCGTCGGATTAGAATATTTACAAATGCATACTAATGCATACTAAAGAAACACACTTTACCTAACGGATATATTACACAAGTTAATCTTAACTAACTCCTAAGTGTCTAAATATCTTGGGATAGGATTGAAGGATTTACAAAAAATAACACTATTAGGAGAATGAAGGAGGCATTAGAGCCTATCCCCCCTTAAGGACACATTCCTGAGCTCCTAACATAGACCGAAGTTTAGAAAACTTCGCTTCTGTAAGAGACTTGGTGAAGATGTCTGCAACTTGCTCATCTGTAGGGCAATAGAGCACTTCAATAACACGATCATGAACAAGATTTCTGATGAAGTGTATGTGTAGCTCAATGTGTTTGTTGCGCTGATGTAGAACTGGATCTTTGGCAAGCTTGATGACACTTTGATTGTCGCACCAAAGTGGAGTACGCTGCTGCTGCTCGAATCCAAACTCTGAAAGGATCTGTCGAAGCCATAAAGCTTCTTGACTGGCATTAACTGCGGCTCGATATTCTACTTCTGCTGAAGAAAGAGCAAGAGCTTGTTGTTTCTTACAAGCCCAAGTGACAGGTCCAAATCCCAGACTGAAAACATAACCTGCAGTGGACTTTCGATCATTAGGATCACCGATCCAATCTGAATCAGTGAAACCAACCAACAAAGGTTTCCCCCCTGTACTGTAATGAATCCCAAACTGAATTGTACCTTGAATATATCGAAGTATTCTTTTTGCTGCTTTCCAGTGACTTTCATGAGGAGTTTGCATATAACGGGCAACACGACCAACGGCAAAGGAAAGGTCAGGACGGGAATGAGTCAAGCATAAAAGACTACCAACAAGCTGACGATACAAGGTGGCATCTACTTCAGGGGAAGTACAAGTGGCAGAAAGTTTGACTCCAGACAAGAAGGGAAAAGGGGCTGGTTTACAATCTTCCATGTGGAAGCGACGAAGAAGGTCACAAGCATACTTAGACTGGGAATGAAAGATTCCTTCTTTGGTTTGCAAGACTTGGAGACCAAGAAAATAATGCAAATGTCCTAAGTCTGACATTTCAAAATTTTGCTTAAGACTGGATTTCACATTGGTTATAAGTTTAGGGTCACTACCAGTAAGGCTAAGATCATCAACATAAAAAACAAGTATGATGAGATGGTTTCCTACTTTCTTGGTATAGACATTGGGGTCAGAATAGCATCTAGAAAAACCAATGTCAAGGAGAAAGCTATCCATTTTGGCATACCAAGTTCTAGGAGCTTGCTTAAGGCCATATAAGGATTTCTTAAGGAGACAGACAAGGCTAGAGTTATCCTGAGCATATCCAGGAGGTTGTTCCATATAAATTTCCTCCTGTAAATCAACATGTAAAAAATCAGACTTGACATCCATTTGATGGACTTCCCAGTTATGTAAGGCTGCAAGGGAAAGAACAAGGCGGATGGAATTCATTTTTGCGACAGGAGCAAAGGTTTCATTGTAGTCAATCCCTTCAACTTGGGAAAAACCTTTGGCAACTAACCTTGCCTTAAGTCTCTCAACATTTCCATCTGATGCATACTTAGTTCTGTAGACCCACTTACATCTAACAAGTTTTCTTCATTTTGGAAGAGGAACAAGATCCCAAGTATCATTCGCCATTAAGGAACGATATACTTCATCCATAGCTGCATCCCAATCTGGATTTCCTGAAGCTTCTACAAAAGTTTCTGGATCATGATTCTCAGAAACTTGGGCCAAAAGAGAAGAGGCTCGCTGAAACTGAGAACGTGTTCGATGTTGATCTCTAGGATCACCGGCAAGATCACCAACGGCTTCACATGTTGAACAGACCCATCGAGGAAGTATTGGTGCTGGTGCAATTGGAGGAACATGAGCAGGCGGTGGTGGATTTTCATCCTCACTGTCATCATCAGAAACTAGAGTTGGAAACCTGTCAAGGAAGTTGGAAGAAGAAGAAGAAGACACAATCGTCGAATCAGGCTCGCAGGCCAAAGATGGCACACCTGCCAAGTTAGGCTCGCCGGCCAAGAGATTTTCATCAAATTTAACATCTCTTCTAATGATTATATCATGAGAATATGGCTGAAGAAGTCTATAACCTTTTACATCTTCAAAATATCCAACAAATATGCACTTTTCACTTTTAGGCTGCAATGCTTTCCATTTTTCATCCAGAATGTGAGCCCATGCTTCACAACCAAACACACGGAAGTGACTTACATCTGGTTTAATTTTACTCCATGCTTCTTCCAGTGTTATACCTTGTAAAACTTTAGTGGGTGTGCGATTAACTATGTAATTTGCACAATTTATGGCCTCAGCCCAATATTGAAGACTTAGTCCCTTAGATTGGATCATACAATTAGCCATTTCTTTTAAAGTGTGGTTCTTCCGTTCAGCTACACAATTTTGTTGTGGTGTATATGGAACAGTGTGTTGTTGTTGGATTCCTTGTTCAGTGCAGAAAGTAGTGAGCTTGTTGTTAACATATTCTCCTCCATTGTCAGATCTTAACTTAATAATTTGATGACCAGATTGTTTTTCCACAAGGGCCTTGTAGACCAAGAACATGTTAAATACTTCGCTCTTAAGTTTTAGGAAGTAAACCCAAGTGCGTCTAAAGTAGTCATCAATGAAAGTTAAGAAATATTTGAAACCAGAAAAGGAAGCAGATGGAAGAGGACCACACAAGTCACTATGCAAAAGCTCCAAGGGAACCGAGGCGTGCCAAGAGGCACGTTTGTCAAAACTGTCCCGATGATGTTTTCCGAGTACACAACCGAAACAAACACCATCCTTGCAAGATACCATCGGAAGACCAGTCACCATATTGTCTTTACATAGTTGTTGCAATGAGCGATAATTTAAGTGACCAAATCGCTCATGCCAAAGTTTGCTCAACTTATCACTATGAGCAACAAAGACTAAAGGAAAAAGTGATGACCCAAAGTTGTTAAATTTGTACAACCTGATAATATCATCAACAGTTCCAGTAGCAAGGACATTTTGAGGGATTTTAAAATCCTTGATTACAACTTGGTGAGATGTAAACATCACAATTTTACCTTCACCTGAATGAGTAATTTGATAGACTAATAACAAATTGCAGGAAATTTTTGGAACACATAGTACATCACTGAAATGACCATTTTCTACTGGAACTATTCCAGATCCTACTACACTTAGAGATTTATCATCACCAACAAATATTTGTTTGGTGTTACATTCATGCATAGTAGAAAAGATGGCTTAATCCTTAGCCATATGATAAGATGCTCCAGAATCAATGAGCCATTCATTTGAAGTAGAAGAAGAAGATGCAATATAAGAGTAACCAGAAACACAAAGTGCATGTCCATGAGAGTTAGATTCTGAAGACGAATCTAGGCTGATGTGGTGCTTCTTCATTGTTGCTTCCAAGGCTGCCATCTTCTTGAAACACTTAGATTCATCATGATTATCTTTCCCACAAAAATTGCAATGACGCTCGGTCTTCTTTCCTTTTGGCTTGGATCCTTTGTCATTTTTTAAAGAAGGAGCTGACTGAGAGGGTTTGGGACCCTTGTTGTTTGGCTTATTATTGCGAAAATTCTGTTTCTTAGGAGACTTGGACTTTACTTTCTGTTGGGACAATAAGGTTTTCCTAGATCTATCTGCATTGTCAATTATTCCAAGGTGAATGAGCTTATCTTGTTCTCTAATTAAGGAATCACAAAAATCTTCTCTCTCGTTCTTCGTGCTTGCCTTCTTTTCCTACAAATCACAAAAAAAAACCGAAAAACAAAAGCAAAAAAACTTTTTCCACACGATGGGGTTAGTTCTTGGTTAGCTTACCTGGAAAGCTACGTTTTCAAGTTTTCTCGCTATTTCTGATTTGCCGTGATCGCACAAGGTGCATGGCAAAGAGCATACGTAACTGAGAAGACAAGAAAAAAAACTCTCTTATTGTTTCTGATTTTCCGCGATCGCGCAAGGTGCACGACAAAGAGCATACGCAGCCAGGGAAGGCAACAATCCGAGATTAAAACAGTAAAGATCTAATAATAAAATTGATAAAATATTAAAAAAAATTTAAAAAAATAAAACAAATCCGTCACTGTAACATTATACCTTCATATTTGGCGAAATGGGTGTTTCTGGAACAAACGAAAACTATTTCCCAATGGAAATAGCGCTCCGGACGCAATGAACAGCTCCCACAGGCCACAAATGCACAGAAAATCCAAAACCAGAAACCCTTTTGAAAGTTTCAGCAACACCGGTTCTAGATCTTGATCAAAACCGAAAGCGGCTCTTCATAAACGCTCTGATACCATGTTCGGGTGCACAAGGTACTCCCAAAAGACCGAACACCTTCAGCAACCGCTTCACACAAATAGATCACAGATCAACACACCGATGTTTGTCACGTGGTTAAAACCCTCAAGAGGGAAACAGTCCACGACCCCAGCCAAATAGCTACTTGGAGCAATTTATTATGCAAAAGAAAGAAAGTTACATGAGCTTCTCATAATCGATCAACTAGCCAAGGACCCTCTATGCTCTTTAAATAGATATCATAGACCAATCGGGTGTTAAGCCACGGATCAATAGTAGGTATGATCTAAGAGAAGTTGAACCGTCGGATCACTCTATGTCTAGAACATATCGTGACCGTCGGATTAGAATATTTACAAATGTATACTAATGCATACTAAAGAAACACACTTTACTTAACGGATATATTACACAAGTTGATCTTAACTAACTCCTAAGTGTCTAAATATCCTAACACACAAGTCTAGCCTAAGCTAGTAGGTGTATGGCCCTATAAAACAAAAATTACTTATAAATTTTAATTATAGCGTTTATTTTAAGAGCTATTTTTTACTCAGAAGGCAAGTGGAGTGAAAGACTATGATGTTATTGACTCGATAAGAAATGTAAAAACAACAGGTGTATAATTTTCCAAAGCAAATTATCATTACTTTAAACAAGCTTCTCTTTCCCTTTTTATTTTGTAAATATAAACTGATGAAAATACAACTAATAAAGAGAAAACTAAGACTATATTTTTGTAATTTTTGAGATTTTATTTAAAAACTGAAAATAAAACTACCATGTGCAATTCAAATGCAAAATGTTTCAAATGTTTTTCTTTTCACTTTTCAAATTCCTCAAAGATTACTAATGCACCTAAATGCAAAATTCTTGGGTATGCTTGGATAATCTAACTATATAAAGTGAGCAAAATGAAGTAGATTTATAAAAACCAAAAATCAACCACCTAAGGAAGATTTGGAACACACCCAGCTGGAAAGTTACAATGAATAAAAATCACTGAAATCAATCAAAGGCAAGTGACAAACCAACACTATTCAAGAAATAGAATGGTATATACGGTATCTAGAACCCTGATCACTGATTCAGACAACCAGCACTTGGACCTATTACCCAACAGGCAAATCCACTTCAAAATGCTAAAAGAAAGATAATCCAACCAATAAGAACCCAAGGGCTTAACAAAAAGCACAAAGTATGGTTAACAGTGCAATCAAACCTACAGTGCAATGCCTATACTGAAGACCACTAAGCAAGACAGAATCCACAGAAGGATAGGGACAAGCAACCCAACCCTAAAAAATTTTGTTGCTCAGGCTTGTACGCGACTGTGTACAAGAGCAACCCGCATACTATACGCGATTGTGCAATAGCGCAACCCGCGTACACAGACCTCTGTACGCAACTGTGTAGCACAGCAACCCACGTACAGGAGTTGAATTTTCAAAAAAAGAAAAATTATAAAGGACTTCAAAGCACCACTACAAGTCTGAACCAAGACAAAACACCACACACTGAATCAAAGCAAAGACTGGGCAAGGATCTAATGAGTTAACCCACAGCAGTCTGGGCTACCCAGCGGAGTCGCCAGTTCTGTTGTTCAGGCATAAACACCCTTATAACCTAGGGTCTGGGGTTACCAACTTATTTCTAAAACTTGCAGATAATTAGCTTTAGCTAAGTACGGAAAGGAAACAGAAAGAAATATTGGACTCACCCGATTACCGACGGTTGATCCAAGCTTTATTTTCTTTCGCTCTGCTTCTCTCCAAAGCTTTCAGGGATGCACCTCCTTCACCTGCAAAGAGCAAATTCTCTAAGTACAATCTTATACATGTATATATAATAGGTTAGATAAACAACATATATAGTGCTTAATCAAATATATTCATCGAACCCTAATACATGAAAGAGACTCAACACAATGTTGGAAGAATAATTCTCTTTATTAACAATCAGTGAATGAGATAAGTGTACAACCCAACGCCTGAGACAAGGACTCCTCTGCAACCAAAGAACTTTGAGTTCTGCTACTCCAAGACTTCTGAAGATATACCACCAACATAACTTTGCTCTCTAAAAATTGATTAATTAATGCCCTCCCCAAGGCCTCTATTTATACTTTGGGAAATAGAGTAGTTTCAAAGGTTGAGGAGGTTGAGATGGTTGGGGTAGTTGATGATTAAGGCCCAACTAATCTCCATTAATCGTGATTTATATTTTTTAATGTCGAATGGAGATGTACGCGACTATTAATATAGGCAACCCGTGTATGACACGCGAGTCTCTTAAAGGAAACCCGCGTATAGATCTGTACGTGGGTTGTAATGGAGATAGTCGCATACGGTGCGCGAGTTGTCAACAAGAATAGTCACGTATGTATGCGAGTTTCAATGGAGATAATCGCGTACGCCAATCTACACTTAGAAAAATAAAATGGCAAGCTGGTTGAAGGATAAATGCATCTCATGTCATGCCCATCTATCGTGATTTGGCAAACTTCAATCCTAAAATGTCCTTTTGTGTACCAACATAAGGAATTGTCGGCACTCGGACGGAGAAGTGCCATTTGCGTGTATAACAGTGCCCACACTCCATCCCCCCTGGGGGAACTCGCAGTGTATTTTTATGGTTTGCCTTTTTTCTAACATTTTGTTTTGAAAACACTTGCACACAATCCATCTTCTAGAAAGGATGTATACTTTGATTA
Source organism: Pseudotsuga menziesii (assembly GCA_001517045.1). NCBI lineage: Eukaryota > Viridiplantae > Streptophyta > Pinopsida > Pinales > Pinaceae > Pseudotsuga > Pseudotsuga menziesii. The sequence continues at coordinate 402,166 of LPNX011091968.1, read as the reverse complement.
ATCTTTCAATTTTCTTTCTTTCATTTTGGATAAAGTAACGAATACTAATCCAACCTTGCTCTCCCGAGTACAGCCTTCAATCCTGAAAGAGACTCTTGGTTGCAGTAATTAGTCTCACCATTTTTTAGCTTTCACAAGTTTTAATTGGAACAAACAATTGCCACTCCGGTGTATGCTCTTTGCCATCGCAGGTTCGCCCTGAGCTTTGGGATAACCAAAAGCAGAAGTGCGCACTAGTTAAATTTCTCACATTTAATTAAGTAACTTCATCTTAATAAAATTAAATCTCCCAATACATTACGAAAATCCGACGTATCAATCTTTGATATTGTGTGGGCAAATTCTTCAAAGGAAGGAGGGACCGCTGGATAGTGACCTCGGGATACTGTCAGGCTGCACCCTCGATTAGTGTAGTGTTGGATACCTCCTAAAGACTGCAATCCAACCCACATTTCCAAGTACAGAACCACCTTTGTCATAATTCGAACATATTCCTTGTACCTCACGATATATTGGGAATCCCATTCCCCTTACTCCACTCATCTTTGAATGAATTAAAACTGACCAAGTACACTACAAAACATTTCTCATTTTCAGCAACACTTATTTACTTTGACTCCATTTTGGAACTGGTTTAATTTGTATCTTTATTTCTGCTTTTAGTCATATCATGTTATGAATGCCATATCTTTTTATGATGTCAAACTAAACTATAAATTGTAGTAGCTTGTTCCAGTCAATCTCTTAAAAACTCCAGAAAACAATCCCATCCACAACTAATAACTAGTAAGAGCCTTAGCAACTCTTTTCTAGGGACTACTCCCCTTGGCTTCGTTAGGAGTTTGTTTAAACGAAGGAGTCAAGACCTAGTGACAGCACCTAACTCGAGACTTGCCCCCAAGGATGCATCGAGTAGCTTGAAGATTTCAGCAGCGCTAAGCCCCAGGTGTGTGTAAGGCGGCAACACTACTCTCAGGAAGGGGCACTAAGACACAAACCATCACCAATGCAACCTTAGACTCAAGATCATTGCAGACCTATAGGACCTTCCCTTGTCTCACAAGATTTCAGTGACATGGCCAAACCAAGCCCCCTTCCAGGAGACGGATGAGATCCCCCAGACATCGTCAATGCACTACCTCTACTAGTCAGCAGTGCAAAGAACGATCCAAACACCCCACTAGATCCCCTTTGGGACAATCGACTATACTCAGCTTTCTTCATTCGGCCTCAGATTGTAGGAGAAATGGATCCATTCCATGACATATCTACTTCCTTTCTTTTGGTTCCTCTTGTCCTTAGATCTTCTTCTCCTACGATACACCCCATAATCAGCACAGATATTTGAGTTCGAGGCCGAGGGTTCTTCATACCTCGAGGTAGATTTCACTTTCTACTACTCTACCTTATTCCACTTTATTTTCTGCATCTCACCTTTTATAGGAGGCCTTTTGGTACTCCTGCATTGTATTGACATCATTGTACTCCGCAGTCCCTTTGACCTACTTTTGTGGTCATTAGTCAAACATTAATAGAATTATCTTATCTTATCTAATCTTATCATTATCTAACAAAACAGTTTCTGATTGTAAATTAGGAAATAAGGATGGACAGAATGGAGACTAATGTCATATCCATTGGGCAAATGGCGTCAACCAAGATTCAATTAAGGTTTAAAGGAAATATTAGAAGGATCAAGGCAGCAAGAATAGAAATCCTAGCTACTTTCTAATTACTTTAGCAATTTCAGAAATCTACAAAGGGAAAACACTATTAAAGATCATTTCAAATGATTTTGGAAGGATAATTGACATGTCATGGTAAGAGAGTATATAACCATATAATCAGAGACATACCACAATCTATCACTTCAAATTGACAACCATCACATAGAAGGACTTACTCCATTAACTACAAACCATTTGCATTTGAAGATTCCGTCCATAAGTGAAGCATGAAAAACACCAAACATTCAAGAGAAATAGCTTTGATTCATCATCCAAAAGAGACCAATATATATTCAACTAAGATCAATGCAATTTCTCCCCAAATTCAACCATGAGAAATGAAGGAGAGAGTGAACCCTTATATAGGTTTTAGCTCATCTTCCTCCTATAATAAATAAACAAAAAAATTCCTAGATCTAGCCTAAGGAGTAAAGAAACCAAAATACTCCAACTACAACAACCAAATGCATAAAATTAGATGGTCAAAGCCACATGTACAAGCCTCAAGTCAAGAGAGAGAGAGAGAGAGGCGCCTCCAACAAATGAGGGAATATGTTAAGTGGAACCTAATAACTAGCTTCCAAAGGCTTACCAAGTAAAGCACTCCAATAAAATAGGTCTCCAAAGCAAATGAACACTAGATCTAGGGTTTGACCACCGCTAGATATCCTCCAAAGCCACACAACCTCCATCAAACCATCAAAAATTGTGTAATAATCCCTCCATCATAGTCACTACCTAAAAAATGGCATAAAATGATATGTGGGACACCTTCATGAATGAATAAGCTCCAAAAAGTGGAACACTCCATGAATCAAACATGAAAAGGTGTGCAAATGAACAAGTAGAGAATCTCCAAGTAACATGTCCCATCAAAATGGCATAGAGATGTGTGGAAACCATCCTCCGTGAGAAAGGATCCCCTCAATTAATTCTAAGACCAAGTCAAACGATATCCAAGGCCACTCACGTTGCTCTCCAAGTGAAAGTTCCATCAATAATAAGGCTCCCAACACAAAAACGTCTCATTAACAAGGCATAATGGAGCAGACAAGGAACCTCCAAAGTGGATGATTTCCTTCTTTTGACATCATTAAGGGTCAAGACTTCAAAGCATGCGCAATGAATGCCCTCCACTAAATGATGTTCACATATCAACCAACTCGTCATTATGTGTGGAAGGAGAGAGGAAAAAAATGAGCATTCCACTAATAACGATAACCAATATTGCCAAGATGTCATCCATGTGCTAAGAACCAAGAGCGCTCCTATAAAGATGTATGCCATATGCCACCAAACATGTGTCAAAGGAAAATCAAGTGGAGCATTACACCATTAGTGATCGATAATCATGCCAAGATGCCAACCAAATGTTTAGGAGCAAGGGTGCTCTAAGAAACCCAATCATAAGTCATCCCTAGGTGTGAATCCCATAGGAAAAGTGTGTTATATCATCATACATGTGCTAGAGGGAGGGTGTTCCATGGAAAACCAATAACAAAGCCTTCCCAAACATGAAACTTGCCACATGAACTAAAGCGTTCTAAGGAAACCAATTATAGGCCATCCATAAGTGCAACCGCATCCAAATGGGCTAGAGCTCTCCCATAGAATACCTCTGCATGTCATCAAATCATCCACACAAGCAAAGAGAACCATCAAGAATGGTGGTCAATGCCATCAAGATGCCATATCAAACCAAAAGTGATAATGCACCCCAAGGAAAAGCAATGTTAAGTTATCATGCACATGCTAAAAGGGAGAGCACTCCATGAAAAATCAACAACCAAGCACCCTTAAGCATGAAACACGCCAAATGGGCTAGAGAGCTCCACCAAATATGATAGCCTATGTCATAAAGAAGTCAAATAGCAAAAAATGTTAGGGCACTCCCATGGACAAGCCTCCAAATACTATATCATCATATAAACAAACCAAGCACCTCATGGGAAAGGATATTCCATGTGATCTAGAATCCAAATCAAACTAAACGCACTAGGGCGCTCCACAAGAAGATGATC
>LPNX011091968.1:367349-397984 GCA_001517045.1 Pseudotsuga menziesii | reverse complement strand
GGGGGATGATGTCATCTACTAGAATGTAATTGGTTGATTTTTATAGTACATTTTGGTCCTTTTGAGGCCCATTTTTTACCTCAAATTCTCTCTAATGAATGTGCCATAAACAAGTGACATATGAGTGAAGTGTACCATCATGTTTTAGCTAAGAGGCCTCAAACCCTTATAAACGCATCCATAATAATCCATAGCCAATGCTTCATCAAAGAGCACCTACTAACACTTGTAAAGCTTAAGGAGGCCCTAAGTTCAAGGGTTCCCATGCCATGAAAGCAACAAGTGTTAGATAAATGCTAATCTAGATATTCTAAGTGTGCTTAATCAAAGAGCACCTACTAACACTCGTAAAACTTAAGGAGGCCCTAAGTTCAAAGCTTCACATGCCATGAAAGCAACAAGTGTTAGATAAATGCTGTAAATTTTCCTTTAAAGCACAACTAGCGCTAAAATAGTATATTTAAATTTAACTGAAATAACCACACATGATTACAGTATGCAGCAGAATATAAAACTAAGAACCATTTACAACATCAATCACATCAATAGAAACGACACAATCTTTATGGGTAGAAACCCCTGGACAAAACCCAAGATGGGAAAACCAATGCAGTAGTATGAGAGGATATTTTTATTAAGAAAATACAAAGCTTTTACAATATCAGAAAATCGATTTATGCCCTAGATGGAAAAATCAAAACACCCAAAAATCATTGAGAAAAAATTGTGAGATGGAACGGTTCCCAAGGCAGCTTGCTGTTGTACGGCTTGTTGTACGTTGTACCTCCGCCAAAGTCTCTTGTCTCTCTCCTCTGCAATTTAGGGTTGTCTTCCTAAGTTAGTGCTCCTCCGTCTTCTTCGCCAAAATTCTCTCTCACACTTCTTCCTCTGTCTCTGTCGGAATGCAACTGTGTCCTCTCCACCAATTGAACTCTCTTTTATAACTTTAGGTTAAACATAAACCCTAATTTCACTTTCACTTAAAGTCAATAAATAATTAGATCACTTTAATTATTTTAGGAAAAATAATTAAATACAATTGGCTTCCTAATTTAAGTCTTCTGCATGCAAGAACACATGCATGCAGGAAGACCTCCCTTGTTGATGCTAGTTTTACACTCCCTCTCAATGAGGAAGGGATTCGGTAGCAACCCCAACTTATCCTTGAACTTCACAAAACTCTGTCTGCAAAGTGCCTTGGTGAAAATGTTTGCCACCTGCTCATCTTTCTATATGTACTCCAACCAAATGGTTCATCTCTGAACATAATCTCTCAAGAAGTGGTACCTGATGTCTATGTGTTTGCTCTAGTCATGGAACACTAGGTTCTCAAATAGCCTGATGCCACTTTGATTGTCACAGTGAACTACTGTAGCCTCTAGCTCACACTCGAACAACCCTGAAAGTAACTTCCTCAGCCACATATCCTCACAAGCAGCAATGCTGGCTACCATGTACTTAGCTTCTGTGGAGCTCAATGCAACTGACTGCTGCTTCCTGCTGAATCAAGAGACAACCCCTGACCCAATGCTAAAACAACAACCTGAAGTACTCTTCATGTCCTCTACACATCCTGCCCAGTCAACATCTGTGAAACCTACTAACTATACACTCCCCCTGCACTCATAAACCAATCCATACTCCATTGCACCTCTGATGTAGCGAAGTATGTGCTTCGCAGCCGTCCAATGCACTCTCTGAGGGTCCACCATGAACTGACTCAAAGAGTTGACTGCAAAGCTGATGTCTGGTCGAGTGTTGACCAGATACATAAGCAATCGGATAAGCTGACAATACAAGGTAGAATCAAATCCATCTGACCCTGATGCATCAATCTTCCTCCAGTTGGAAACTAGAGGTATGGCCATAGGCTTGCAGTTCTCCATCCTGGATCTCTTCAAGATCTCTAGTGCATACTTCCCCTGTCCAATGAAGAAGCATCCATCACTCTGCCAAACCTCCAAGCCCAGAAAGTAATGCATCAAACCAAGGTCTTTCATCTCAAATTCCATTGCAAGGTTGGACTTGCAGTCTCCTATCAGCCTCTCATCTTCTGTAAGAAAGAGATCATCCACATATAAGACCAGTATGAGAGGCACCTCACCTGTCAAGAAGCACAGGTTGTGGTCAGCCTCACTTCGCTGAAATCCCATCTCCCGTAGATAGTTGTCTATCCTCGAGCACCATGCTCGAGGTGCCTGCTTAAGCCCATAAAGAGGTCTACGCAGTCTGCATACATGCGTCTCCCAGTTCTCCACATCAAACCCCTCTGGCTGCTCAATATATAACTCCTCTATCACTCTGTTGAGGAAGGCCGTCTTGACATCCATTTGATGGACTCACCAACCCATCTCAACTACTGGTGCGATAATGGTTCGAATGGAGGAACACCTGGCAACAGGGGTGAAGGTCTCCTCATAGTCAATACCCTCCTTCTGTGAAAACCCCTCTGCCACGAAGCGCGCCTTGTACTTCTCCACGCTTTCGTCTACTGCATGCTTCACCTTGTAGATCCATCTGGATCCCACTGCCTTTTTCCCTTGTGGCCCCGACACAACCTCCCATACCTGGTTTTTCATAATGGAGTCATACTCCTCAACCATAGCCTCTTGCCACACATCATGTTGTGCAGCCTCCCCGAAGCTGGAAGGTTCAGAGTTAATCAACTCTATCATCACTGCCATGTAACTAAGCCTCTCTGGCGGTACACTCCATCTAAAAGATCTTTGTGGAGGATCTACCTGCCTGGAATCCTGCACTATAGACCTAAACCACTTAGGCCTTGGCCTAGTGTCAACCTGCTATGGCTGCTGGATATCTGTCTCCTGCTGCAGCTCATCCTCCAAGTCAATGACTGAAGGATCTTGTCCACCTGACTCCCTCTGACTACCAGAACCTATGCCCTGTGTTTGTACCTGTACCTGTACATCTGGCTCCTCCAGCTAAATCCATGTGTCCTGTGTTGGTTGTTGCTCTGTTGGTAAGTCCATAGATCTCGACAAGGCCCCTGTCATCATTGAACTAGACATCCCTGCTCACAATGATCCTCTTGCAAGCAGCAATGTAAACTCGGTATGCCTTCGAAGTTTCGCTATAACCAACAAGTAACCCCTTCTCTCTAGAAGGGTCCAGTTTCTTCCTATTGTCAGCATGAACATGACAATAGCAGACATTGACGAATATGCGAATGTGACTCACATCTAGCCTAGTGCCTATGAAGACCTCCTCTGGTGTCTTCCTCCCCAAAGTTGTGTGAGGACACATGTTCTGAATGTACACTGCAATCCTGTATACCTCAGCCCAAAGGAATAGTGTCAATCCCTGATCAAATAGCATGGCCTTGGCTGCTCCAACCATAGTCTTGTTCTTCCGCTCTGTAACTCCATTCTGCTATGGGGTATGGGGCACAGTGTGCTCCTTCTTGATCCCCTCTGCTGAACAATACTCCATGAACTCATTGGAGGTGTACTCACCCCCGTTGTTTGTTCTCAACACCCGAATCTTCTGTCCTGTTTGGTTCTCCACGAGAGTCTTGAACTCTCGGAACCTCTCATGAACTCTCGAAACCTCTCAAAGACCTCTCACTTGGCCTTCAGGAAATAGATCCAGGTCGTCCTGGAATAGTCATCAATGACGATTACACAGTAGCTGTAACCACTGAACGAATGGACACTCATAGGTCCGCATACATCAAAATGCACCAAACCCAAGGGTTCCTTAGACTTTTGCTCACTCTGTGGGAAAGGCTTCCTGATGTTCTTCCCCAAAGCAGAACCCTTTTAGTGGTTATGCTTCTTCTCCTGTACCTGAGGAGCTCCAATGACAGCCTATCCCAAGTGCCTCAGTGCTCCATGGTGTAAGTGTGCCATCCTCCAATGCCACAGCTCACCCTGACTGCTGCTACTGCTACTAACTAGAGCCTTTGCAGGCTCAAACTATAGTTTATACACTTTCCCGCTCCTTCTACCAATCACCCGATCCAAGCTCCTATCTGACCCCTTGGGCCTGATATACTCTATTGTCACGGAACTTCACCTGATATCCCTTGTCCTCCAGCGTGGAGACTGATATAAGGTTCTTGGTCAGTCTTGTAACATATAACACATCAGCAAAATTAAGGGGTTTTCCAGACTCCCTCGCAAATGAAACAGTGCCAACTCCCAGCACCTGATACCACGTATCATCACCCAGCTCAACGTGGATCCCTATTCCACCCTCCTGCAAGTCTCTGAAGAATCTCTTCTATCCAGTCATGTGACTAGATGCTCCACTGTCGATGTACCATATACTGCTCCTTGTGGTGCTTGCCAAGCAGAACTCCTCATCAAAGTTTCTGTTGAACTCATCCACCTCTGCAAATCCAACCACCTAAGTGTTACTCTTTTTCTTCCTGTTTAGACACTGGGAAGCAAAGTGTCCTTGCTTGTGGCAGATAAAACACTTGACCTTTGATACGTCAAGGTTCTTCTTACCATCCTTCCTCTTTGCCTTACCCTTGCTTTCCCTGTAAGGGCTAGAACCTCCTCATCCACAATCTGTGGGGCATTGCTGGATGAGCCTAATCCTTGACCCATGCGGGTCTCCTCCTTCACAAAGTCATCCCACAATCTCGTCCAATCAAAGAACTTCTCTAAAGCCACCACACCTTTGACGAAGGTGTCCCGTGGCTTAGAGAAGGCATTGAGGGCTATCCGAACTAGCTCCTTGTCCACTATCTTAGAGCCAACAGCTCCAAGCTCATCCCTGATCTGTGTGACCCTCGTGAGATAAGGCACCAATCCTTCTCCCTTGGCCATCTTGGCGCTGCGCATCCTCTCTTGCAGCACCATCTTCTGGTTCTCGTTCTTGCTTTGGTACAGACTCTCTAAAGCCGTCCACATCTTTGTTGTGGTCTTCTTACCAGAAAGGTGAGGGACTATATGGTCCTTCACTCCATCCATGATAATCAACATGGCTCTAGAATCAATCTTCTTCCAAGCTGCTAAATCTGTCGGATTTGTGGGTGCAACCTTCGTGGAGTCAATGTGCTCCTTTGCATCACTGACGTCCAATATCCTTGTGATCTGTTCTTTCCATGTAGGAAAGTTCTGAGCACCCTGGAGTCTATCCTCAACTCTCAACTGCACGGCCATTATGTAGTGTACCTCTCAAACCCTAGACTCCAATCTAGGTTTGTGTCTTCAAAAGATCTGCCCCTGATCTATCACTGCTGCTGCAAATCTCTCAGCTTTAGCTCACCAGAGCTCTGATCCCATGTAAATTTTCCTTTAAAGCACAACTAGGGCTAAAACAGTATATTTAGATTTAACTAAAATAACCACACATGAACTTCTTTACAGTATGCAGCGGAATATAAAATTGAGAACCATTTACAACATCAATCACATCAATATAAACGACACTGGGTAGAAACCCTCGGACAAAACCCAAGATGAGAAAACCGATGCAGCAGTATGAGAGGATATTTTTATTAAGAAAATACAGAGCTTTTACAATATCAGAAAATCGATTTATACCCTAGATGGAAAAATCGAAACACCCAAAAATCACTGAGAAAAACCTGTGAGATGGCACGGTTCCCTAGGCAGCTTGTTGTTCGGCCTACTGTTGTAGGTTGTACCTCCGCCAAATTCTCCTGTTTCTCCCCTATGCAATTTAGGGTTGTCTTCCTGAGTTAGTGCTCCTCCGTCGTCTTCGCCAAAATTCTCTCTCTCACACTTCTTCCTCCGTGTCTATCGGAATGCAATTGTGTCCTCTCCACCAATTGATCTCTCTTTTATAACTTTAGGTAAAGCAAAAACCCTAATTTCACTTTCACTTAAAGTCAATAAACAATTAGATCACTTTAATTATTTTAGGAAAAATAATTAAATACAATTGGCTTCCTAATTTAAGTCTTTTACATGAAAGAACACATGCATGTAGGAAGACCTTCCTTGTTGCTGCTAGTTTAACAAATGCTAGTCTAGTTATTCTAAGTGTGCCAACATCATCAATTGGATATCACATCAACATCAAATATCAGAGAGATATCCCATTCAATAATCACTAGAACAAATGAATCATGAGCATCCATCAATCAATCATCAACTACAGCGTCATCACCGTTGTACAACTAGTTGTATGAGGTTGTTATACCTCATTTTTATTAGAGCAAATCAGAGTTGGATCAATTTTGTTGAGCAGGGCAGTGTTATAGAGTAGTGATGCCTTGAGAATTTTTGGGCTTGGGTATTGGTTACCACTTTTGTATATGTTGCCTATGATGGATCCTTGTACTTCAATTTTTGTATCAGATGCATGCCTAGAGGATGTTGTGTATGGAATGTATGATTTATATTGACTAATTGACTGTTTGTTAATTATGTTTTACACTTGTGATCATCTGATGGGCATGGTAAGTAGGATTTATGTATAACATTACATCTAGTAGTAGTCTTTGTTTAATATACATACCAGTGTTTGGATTAGTCTCTAGAGTATTGCATGGATCACAACCTATCCCTTTGTTCCATCTTTTGGCCTTATCCATTCACCCTTACTTATTGAACAATCTCATTGATCTAGATATGACTCGGTAAATCAAGAACCTCCCCCTCTTTGACCTCTTCATTAGGATGGACTCCATGATATCCCTGGCGCCGCAACTTTGATGTGTGTGACAAAACTCTCTAAAGTCTAAGTGATTCTTGTCCGATCACCACCAATGTTTGGCTTTGAACCTAAGAGAATTCGTTTTCTAAAGCCTTAGTAATTCCCGTTGGACCACCACCGATGTTTGGCTCTAAGCTTAGGATGACCGCCTTCTGACCCCATGTTCCTTTCCGGTTGGATTGACAGTGATTTTGGGCAATGAGCTAAGGTTGGCATAGTTGCCAGAAGTGTACTCCTGAGACTCGAAACAAGTTCCCCATCCTTGAAATTGGTTAACCATTGAAAGGGTAGCTACTCCTTGAGTTAAGAGGTTAAGCCTATTTGCTCTAAACAAGAATAATTGTGGCAACTCCGTCGCACCTATGGATAGTGGTTGGCAACGGAGCTAAGGTCATGTCATCACTAGTGCCCAAAAGGCATCTAGGGCTAGTACCTTCCAATCGTTAGCCAACTAAAGGATAAGAAAAAAAACACAAAAGAGCTTCAAAGAAAAATATATAAAGCAACAAAGTGAAAAAGAAAGAAAGATCTATGCAAATGAGAAATAAAGGGGATCTTGCTAGAGTCAAAGTTGTATCATCTTCTAGCACAACATACATATGTGAGACACCATGCTTCCTTATTGTTTGCCCGAATAGAAAATGTCACAAAGGCCCCTGCTTTCCCCTCTTCTCCAAGAGTAACTCAAGTCTGCCATGAACAATATCTCATTTGACTAGCCTTCGACTTGTTTACCATCCACTCCACCCAAGAGAAGGCTGATCTATGCAATGTTTTATGATGGTTAACTAGATGTCGGTATGTATATAAGATATTCACTGTATGTTTTATGTTTTGTTACATGCTTGTCCTATGAGGAGGTTATGACGAGATTCAATAATTATTTCTTTTGTAAAGTAGAACTTTTAACATTAGTTATATTTCAATATTTATCATTATTAGTGAAATTTCATCCTCATTTACTGTTTGGATGAGTCCTTGCACAATTGGACTTGATCACAGAGTTTTAACCAAGAATTGAATTTTAACTTGGTCAACAGGACCAACCCGCAATATCTGTACTCCATGATCCATATTTCATCATGCCTGAACCATTGGAGGCCAATTGGACCCATTCAAGTGTTATTTTCAGCCTTCATGGATTAAATGTCTTTTAGTATAGAATTTTCCTATCTTTTAATTAAAAAGCCTAAGGTTGGAAATTAATTATTTGGAGCAACCATTAAATGAAGATTTCATATTGGTTTTGGTCATGCATTTGATTTGTACATCATCTCACATCATCGAGAATCCATTTTGAGGCATTTTGGAGGTGATTTGAGTGTTAATTCTCTTACTAGGAATTAATTAAAATAATTAACAGACTTTTCATAGTCTAGAATTAAAAATTCCTACATCTAGTGGGGAATTAATCACACAAAGAAATATTGACATTTTAGAAAAAGTGGCACCTGTGATACTCATAAAAAAAATTCTAAGCAATACCCAAGTTTCAGAATCTTCATCTGGCAAAGAATGTGGGCCTGACATGCATCTTTCTCCAAGGGAGGTGCACTTCTTCTCCTAGGGGTGAATTTGTGAATTGAGCTTGATAATAAAACATGTAAACATTGTAATAACTTGAAAAGAGATGTAAGGGTGACCCCCTAATGATCCCCCCATGTGTCTGTTGTCACATCCATGTTCGTTGAAGCTTCCCTGATACAGATTTTGTACCAAAGCATTAGAGTCAGTCCTTACATGAGCATGAGCAGTGTGCGCAGTATTGATCATTAGTGGTACATTATATTCTTAGAGATACTCTGAGCATACTTCAAGTTCCCCAGTCATAGTTGTTTCCTACATGACCCATGGAGATGAGTTGGTTAGGTCATGGTTCACTTGGAGAGCAACAAAGACCAATGTTGGTGTGTTTCCCTTGCCCATACTTGTCAAAGATCATCCTTCAGATTCACTCAGCAAAGCAGGTATATTTTGTTGCACATGGATGCTATGTTTTGTGTCGTTTATTTATATTAGTAGCTTGACTTGGCATGAGGTGACTGGCTTGGTGGTCTTATGTTTCATCTCGTTATTATCATAGGCTTACTGTTAGATTGGTCATGTTGCCTTGATTGCAAGGCTCTTATGTATGCACACCGGTTCCTTCCCCATCTTGGTATAGACTTGGTCACCTTTGTCCTATTGCTAGCCTTGGCACCACTTATCACTATCTCCACCCATCTGACCCCTCCATACTTTGGATCTTTACATTGACTTAGACTAAGGTGTGTGACCTAGAGGACTTCCCCCTTTGAACTCTATGTATTGCTGGACCACATGTCATTTGTGTCCTGGCTCTAGAGTGTGTGGGAGCATAGCTTCAACTATGGATCTACTTTCTATCAGTTGCCCCTGATGTTGTAGTGGTGGGTAGAGTTGCATTTTCCACTGAGTGTTATCCCACTAGTCCTCGAAGCAAGTACTATTGCCATTATTACATTGCCTATGTGTATCATGCTATATCTAAAGAAAGTAAAGTTCAAGCCAAAAACGCTAAAGAAAGTTGAAAATCAAGCCAAAAGGCTAATGAAAAGGGCTAATAAAAGAAGATGAAGAACAAATGTCAAATCTAAATGATGGGACCAGGATTTGGAACCAGGTGCCTCCATTCAAAGAATGGCCACTCAGCTCTAGGTTGAGTCCCCCAATGCTAGATTGGTTCCACATCCTGGTCCTTAACCAGATGTCCCCATTCAACAGAATGGTCACTCAGCTCTAGGTTGAGTCCCCCCAGTGCTGGATTGGTTCCACATCCTGGTCCCTTACTAGATGTCTCCATTCAATAGAATGGTTAATCAACTCAAGGTTGAGTCCCCCAGTGCTGGACTACTTCCACATCATGGTCCCTGACTAGATGTCCCCATTCTCCTAAGAGAATGGCTCTCGATGTTGCTCAAGAAAAATCAACACTCCCTCTCAGCGAGAGAGGTATTCTCTACCATGCTAAGCTTGTCATGAAAGTACACGAACTTTGTTGTTGTCAGAGGCTTGGTCAGGATATCTGCGATCTGTTCATCTATACGAATGTAGTGCAACTTCAGAGTGCCTCTTTCTACTAGGTCTCTGATGAAATGATACTTCATTTCAATGTGTTTCGATCTGTCATGAAACACCGAGTTCTCTGAAAGCTTAATGCAACTCTGATTATCGCAATGGATGATCGTTGAGTCAAGCTTTCCACCGAACAGATCAGATAGAAGTTTCTTGAGCCAAACTGCTTCCTTGCAGGCATCACTTGCAGCAATATACTCTGCCTCAGCTGTACTCTGAGCTATGGAACCCTGTAACCTGTTGGACCAAGAGATCATTGCAGATCCCATACTGAAGCAGTAGCCAGAGGTGCTTTTCCAGTCTACTGCACTACCAGCCCAATCTGAATCAGCATATCATGCTAACAATACTCCATTACTAGAAGTGTACCTGATCCCATAAGTGATAGTACCTCGCACATATATGAGTACACGTTTGGCAGCTACCCAGTGTATGTGCTTCGGATCGGACATGAACTGACTCAGAGCATTCACTGTGTAACAAATATCTAGTCTTGTGTGTACGAGATACATCAAGGATCCAATGAGTTGCCGATACAGAGTAGAGTCCACATCTTGTGAACTGGTGGCTGAGACTTGCAACTTTGTCAAGTTGGTAGTCATGGGCACACTCATGGACTTGCAGTCCTGCATCCCAAATCTCTTTAAGATGTCCACTCCATACTTCCCTTGTGTTAGGAAGATCTCGCCTGGCTTTTGCCAGACCTCTAGGCCAAGAAAATAGTGCATCAAACCGAGATCCTTCATTTCAAATTCAGAGGTAAGCTCCCTCTAACATTGTGCTATCAGTTGTTCTTCACCTGTGAGAAACAAGTTATCCACATATAACACAAAAATCAAGATATGATTATGAACAACCCTAAAGTACAAGTTGGAGCCGGTTGTACTTTTGGAAAACCCCAAGCTGTGGAGGAATCCATCCATCCTTGCATACCAGACTCATGAACCCTGTTTGAGCCTATACAAGGCTTTCTTCAATTTGCACACATGGGTCTTATCCCCATGAGTCACAAAGCCTTTAGGTTCTTCAATGTAGGCTTCCTCATCAATCTTGCCATTGAGGAAGGTTGTTTTTACATCCATCTGAATACTGCAGCAAGAGAAATGATGGTTCTGATGGTAGTATACCTGGCGACAGGAGCAAAGGTCTCATCATAGTCTATGCCTTCCTTTTGAGTGAAGCCACGAGCTACGAATCTTGCTTTGTACTTCTCCACAGTGCCATCAGCAGCATGCTTGATTTTGTAAATCTATCTGGATGTTACCACTGACTTTCCTGTCGGTCTGGGAACAACTTCCCACACATCATTCTTCATGATTGAACTGTACTCTTCAATCATGGCATCAATCCATACCTGTTGACTTGCAGCTTCTTTGTAGGTGGAAGGTTCAAGACTAATGAGTTGGCTCATAAGACTAGAGTACTTCTGTGGCCTTATGCTTTCTCTGAAAGTCCCAGGAGGAGCTTTATGCTTCTCAGCTTCTTGTACTGTTTCTCAATACCAGGCAGATCTCCTTTTGGAAGGAGGAACTTCAAGCAGTTCTTTGGTGGACTTTCAGTTTCCTCAGGTGCATCCGAAATTTGATGCTCAAATTCCTCTTCCTACCTCTGAACTTCTGAATATGGGATCTTAGAACGAGTTCATTCATCTTCCTTTGAAAGCTCTTGTGTTTGACAAAACACAGCTTCCTCATGGAAGATCACATCTCTACTAGCTTCAATGTACCTCTGTCTAGGGGCATAGATGCGGTAGGCCTTCGAGTTGTCACTGTAACCGACAAATATGCCTTTCTTTCGGGAAGGCTCTAGCTTAGCCCTCTTTTCTTTTGGCACATGAATGTAGGTTTCTTGTTGGTGAAGACTTCTTCTGGAGTCTTCTCTCCCAAGATAGCATGAGGACTTCTATTTTGGATACACAGCAGTACATGCAGCTTTAGCCCACAAGGATAAAGGAAGATCTAGATCAGTAAGCATGGCTTTGGCAGCTTCCCAGATGGTTATGTTCTTCCTTTCTGCAACCCCATTCTGTTGAGGGTTGTATGGTACTATCAGCTCTTTCTTGATTCCTGCTTCTCGGCAAAAATCATCAAACTCATTAGATTCATACTCACCTCCGTTATCTAATCTCAGGATACAAATGTGTCTGTCAGTCTGAATTTCAATCAAAGCCTTGAACTCTTTGAACCTGTCAAAAGTTTCACTTTTGGCCTTGAGGAAGTAAATCCATGACTTCCGAGAATGATCATCTATGAATAAGACATAATATAAACACCCACTCAAGGAGGGTGAAGACATGGGCCCACAAATGTCAGAGTGAATCAAATCCAATATACCTTTAAATCTATTCTTGAATCTGGAAAAGGATTTCTTAGTGTTCTTACCTAGAGCACATCCTTTGCAAATTCCATCATGTTTGGGAGAGACCTCTAGCATACCTGTGACCATCTTCTGTAATCCGGGAAGAGTTGTATAGTGGAGGTGTCCAAACCTTCGATGCCACAGCTCACATGGATCAACTGTGTGATGAACCAAAGCATGAGTGGAATTTTCAGAAGCCTTAAAAAGACCTCCCTCTTGAACCCCAATCTGTACAGCTAAGCTTAGTCTCTCATTCTTTGCACATAGTAGGACTTTCTTGTCCATGAAGAGGACTCTGTAGCCCTTGTCCTCTAATCCAACAATAGAGAGAAGGTTCTTCTTCAAACCAGGAACACATAAGACATCATCAATATGTAAGACCGTACCTGAATCAAGTTGAAGTGAAGTTGAGCCAACTCCTTCAATCTTGTAAGTGGAGTCACCTCCAAGTTCCACTTTAGTGAACTTCTTCTTTCTATAGCTAGTGAGTGCTCCACGGTTACCTATCATATGTTTGGAGGCACCACTGTCTACTAACCAAAAGTTAGCACTGTCTGTGATGGATCCAGAGAGAGAAGAGATCAGGGAGTACTCTCTTCTAGATTTTTCTTCTTTGGTAGCCCCAGTGCTCTTCTTCTTATTTTTCTTCTGTAGCATAAGCTTGGAATCTTCTTTTGATTTTCCTCTTGGGTTGCCTGCAATCCCTAGCAAAGTGCCCAAACTTGTGACAATTATAGCATTCCATTTTTGAAACATCAATGTGTTTACCTTGTGGTTTTTTTCCCTTCTTTTGCTGAGGGGAGGGCTTCTTGAACTTCTTTGTCTTTGCTGAAGTGCAAGGTTCCCTTCCTTAGTGCCAATTGCCTTACATGAAACTCTTCCTTCTTCTTCCAAGCAATCATGCCAAAGTCTATCAAAATTTAGCTGATTCTCACGCCTGTTGCCCACCTATTTCAACTAGGTGGCAACCTCATGTACATTGAAGATGTAATTATGTGCAGTTTGTACCATTGAAAAATCCTAGGGAATTTTCATTCAGCAGAGCAATTCTGCCCCTTTTGTACGTGGAATGTCCGCTCCCTTGCGTGGGATAATTAATGCAACTTTATATGTCATCATGGGTCATTCCTCTAAGGATGTCACCATGGACTTTATTATCAGGGAAGTCCTCTTTACCGAGTGTTTTTTTTCCCTTCCAGTTAATTTTGTTAATTAACAATTTCAATTGGTTGGGTTTTTCACTCACCAATCCTCCAAAGTGGTGAATTGGCGTTCTGATAATCAAGCCCATGAGGTGGCTAAGGTTTCAAGTTGTTGTCCATGACCATGCTAGCCATATCTTGTAGTCTTGCGGAATTTCGTTAGGATTTTAATTTCTATTTTGATTTTTTTTTAAGTAATTAACTTTACCATTTGGTGGTTAATTAATTAAGTTTCGATGTAATAATGTAATTTCTTGAACCTTGGCATTTTGTAATAGGGGCTATGAACGCAAATGAAAAAGCTATGACACCCCCTAAGCCATTAGTTCAAGTCTCATGTCATTCTGACAAGGAGTTGGGAAGTTAGACCAATTTTAGTTAAGACAAGGTATTTTTTCCTAGGAAATTAATTTAATTTCCAAGGGTGAAAAATTAAATTATTTGATTTTGAAGGAAAAAATCAAATAAGGCCATGGTAATTAAGTTTGGGAGGTGGCTAATCATAGTTAATTTTTATTTAAATAATCCCCCCCATGGTCAAAATAAATTTTTGAAGATTTCCCAAGTGGGGTGCCCATCTTGTCTTAATAAAAGATAAAAAATAAAAGATTTAAAGTAAAAGATTTAAATAAAAGATTAATAAATAAAAATAATAAAAATCAAAATTTGAGTTAAAGGAAGCCCCAGATAAAAAATAAAATAAAAAAAGATTTAAAATAAAAGATAAAAAATAAAAGAATAAAAAGATAGAAATTTTAAAAATAAAAGATAAAAATTAAAAATTAAAAATTAAAATTTGAGTCAAAAGGGGGCCCCACTTGAGTCATGAAAACCCTAGATCTAAGGGTTAAGCTTCATTGTGACATGGATCTATCTTTTTTACCATTGATTTGAAAAGACACCCTTGCTTATGATTGGTGGATGACTTGCAAAGTCAACAAACCTAGATCTAAGGGTGGAGGAGAGCTAGAGTTTAGATCTATGTTTTGGACCCTTGATTTGGGAGTGGGTCTGAGATCTTTTCGACTATAAAAGAGAGGCCCCTCCTCTCATTTTATGATCATTCTTTGGAGCATGGTTATGCTGCCAAAATACTCCCTCTTCTCCTTCTCTTCTCTATTCTTCTCTCTCAAGTTTTCTTTGGCTATTGTAATGTTGTTGCCCTATTGGGGTTTATAATACATCAATCTTTTGAGGATACATTTGTTGGTGCACCCATTTTGTGGCTTGAAGAGTGAGGTAACTGTTTATGGTTGGTTATTGTTGCATTATTTATCATAGAAGCTCTCCACAAAGGTTTTTATGGAAAGACTTGTAGGTAGAAGTTTTTATATTTGCACTTGTGATTAACATTGTAAGATTTTGCAAAGGTTTTTGCATGATTTATGGTGTTCTCATCTCTATGTGTAAGTTTTGCAGCTTTAGCTAAACTCTTTGCAGGGATCCAAGCTTGGAAAAGTTCTCCCTCAAAGGCCCTAATCTCTAATCTTGTTTTCTGTTTTAGGAACTAGTATTTTTGTTATTGTTTAGTAGCAAAATCTAGTTTCCTTTAATAGATCCATGTTAGATTTTTGTATATATTTCAGATCTGATTTCTTACTGTGTTTTAGGTGGATTTTTTACTGTGTTTTAGGTGGCTGGAAATGCAATTTTCAGCCCTCTAATATTCAATTTTCTGATATTTTAAAACCCAGATTTTTACTGTAAAATTTCTGTATTTTTATACTAACATTTTCTAACTTCCTTTTAAGTTTCCTGTAATTTTCCAGCAAGCTTTGTTTGCTGGTTTTTAGCAAGTTTTACAGTTTACAAGGGGAGGTTATGCCCAAATCACATCTAAAACACCTCAACTTGCAACCGGTTTCAAAAGGGTTCAACCTCTTATCTTCTTACTCTATTTTCTAGCTATTTGTAAACCTCGGGAGAGTCTCTTCGTGGGTATTCTCTAAAAGCTTTCAAAGTAATTGGTAATCATATTGTAATTAGGTAGGAAGTAGATAAGTAGTTGTGCTTTCATTTTCAAGTAGAGCTAATATTTTTCCAGCCTTTTTTTTACCCACCTTCTCTTTTAGGGAGATTGATGTGTGGTTAGTATATTTTGTTTAGATTAGTTTACTTTCAAGCATTTCTTTTTCAAACAAAGCATTTAGTTAAATCTTTACTTTTTGTCACCCAATTTACTGTTTTGAAGGAATATACAACCTAAACTGTCTATGTATCATCTGCCCCCCTGTTATCTCCCTTTAGGGAACTCAGGTAAGGGTATGAAAAACGGAGCAGTTAGGGGGCTCTAGTTTAATAGGCATCCGTCTTGCTATTTTTCCGGTTGATTAAAAACAGTGACCTCGGAAGCTAGTTGGAGTAGAAGACCGTGGGGGGTCTCTAGGCGTTCTACATCCTCCTTGTTGAGCACCAGGGCATTGAGGTTTGAGCTGGGAGCTACAGGTGGACTTGTTTCCACTGTTTTGAGCGCACCAGCATTCCCTCTTTGACTTGAGAAATACTAGATTGGGGTAGTCACACCACCGGATCTAAAACTTAATCAAAGACTTCAACTTTAATAAAATTTATTAAAACGAACCAAGAGACATTGCAAAACGTCTTACCCACATTTCAGTTTCTGTATTTGCTTCAAAGTCCTTGCTTTTCAAGGCTTTCATTTTACAAGTACATCTTGCAAGCATCTCAATTTCATTTCAATACCTTGCACTTTCAAGTATAATATCTTTAAAGTACTGTGGCACGCTCGAGTAAAACATTGTTTAATCTTGTAACTTGAAAGCAATCTGTTGTTTGATCTTTGACATAATAACTTGTTCATCCGGTGTATATCTTGTTTCTTTTCAGGTATCATTGTATATTTGTTTAACCATTCTTTAGCATTTGTTCATATTGTTAATATTGTAGATCTTGCTTAACTTAGACAACTGTGGATAATCATTCTTAATTCTTTTGTAAGTTTGTAACTTGTAATCTTTTGACTCCATTTAATCTAGGCACTGATCTTGTAACTTTGTAACCTTAATAAAATAAAATCCCTTTAACTAAATTGTTAATAAACCTTCATGTAGGGACTACCCCCCTTGGCTCTGTTGGGATTTGGCCTAAACAGAGGAGTTGGTAGACTGTGGTGACAGTGGTCCCCAGCTCTAACTTGCCCCCAAGGCCACACAAAGCGGGTTGGAGACTTCCACGTGTCATAAAGTGTGTATTAGGCGGCAACAACGCCCACTCACTGATGCCAGAAATGTTTCCCAAAAGTTTGGGAGACCATCGACTACAGTATGCACAAGGTCATCATCATCCACAGTAATACCAATAGCAATAAGTTGATCTCTTACCTGTGCAATCTTTGTGAAGAAGGGTCCAACTCCTTCACCCTTGCTCATCTTCAGTGTTCGAAGCCTTTTCTTCAAAACTCTCTTTTGACTAGGAGCCTTCTTTTCATAAAGATTCATCAAGGTGTCAAAGCATTCTTTGGCAGTATTCAACAATGTGATGTTGGGCATCAAGGCTTCCTTGATAGAGTCATAGATGATCCTTCTAGCTTTAGCTTGTTTCTTCTTGAAAGCAGTCTTGCCAGCATTAGATGTTGGCTCTTCTATGGTGTTAAACACCAAGTCATCAAGGTCTTTCTCCTCTATAATGGTTGTGAGCCTAGCCTTCCAAGAGTTATAGTTCCTTGAACCTTCAAGCTTCTCTTTCGGTCTGAAAATATTGGTAGCCATCTCTACTACTAGTTAATTGTCAAGTCTGCAAAAATATCCCAAGGTCTAGGAAGACAACGGTAATCTACCTTTTACTGAGTCTTCGCATGCTAAGCTTTGATACCATGTTGAATTTTAGCATTAGCATGAATACTTTAAAATTTTGCATATTATCAGATAACAATAGACAAGTGCAGTAGCAACATCAACACATCAAAACACTGAACACAAGAGTTTTTCACTGGGGAAACCTTTAAAGGACAAAAACCCCAAAATCATTAGTAATTCATCTCTTAAAATGAGATGACTGAGTCTTCAAGAAATTCTCAAACCCTAATGGGTTTGTACCACAAATAAAAAATCCACAATAGTTAATTTTACACAAAAAATCAAATTAGGGCTTTCTACCCTGATTCTTTCAGCTGGCCAAAAATTCCAAAATGGCTACCCGAATATGTTGTTGCTTTCCAGAGCTTGTTTTCCTGCTGCCCGTGAATCCTGTCAGCCTACCCGGACAATTTCTCTGTTGCCCGTGAACCCAGTCAGCCTACCCAGACTTCTTTCTGTCTTCCTGAGACCTGTTGCTTGCCCGGAACCCTGCCCGAGCTCACTGCTGCCTTCCCGGATCTGCTTCCTCTTGCCCAAGCTCTATACTGAGTTGCCCGAGCCCTGCCCGAACTGATAAAGGGGTTGCCCGGATGCTGGGACAGAGCTACCCGAGCTCTATTGGAGCACCCCGAGGCTTAGGCTACTGTCTGGATGCTGCTCGGGTCTGCCCGAGAGGTCTGCAGCCTGTCCGAGCTTGAGAGGACAGGCCGTGAGGGTTAGCAGACAACACGTAAATGTTGCTGCTACCTGTGGATGGATTCGAGCCTGCTCAAAATGAACAGAAGCTGCCCATGGAAGGAACTTGGCCTGCCCGGAATGAAAAGAACCTGCCCGTGGCGAACTGATAGGTTGCCCATGAAGATGGTGAGGTCTAGGGTTAAACCCTAGGCCAGATTTGATGGCTGGAAAAGATAGAAGATGAACCCTAGTAGGTTTAGGGTTTTCTGTAACAAGTGTGGGTGCCCTAGCTAGAATCCTCCATGCTAGGGCATAACCACAAAAATATCCTTCTCTCCAAAACCAGCGAAATCTTCCTTGAGCAACTGTAAGTGCAAGAGCAAGTGTGTGTTTTTAAAATGAAATGGATTGATCTTCTTTTATATCCTTTGAGTCACCTGTAAGTTGACCAAAACTCAAAAGAACAAAATAATATTATTTTATTCTTTTATTACTTTGACTTTTACCTTTAGTGGTACTAAAGGTCTTTTTGCACTTTCACTTTGACTCCTTAGTGGTACTAAGGGTCCTTATGTATTTTTGACTTTTACTTTAGCCTTCTTCTAGCGCCCTATGGTCAAAACAAGTGATCAAGGTGGTCCTGTATCCCCACTCAAAGTACATCATCATAAACAGAGAGAATTACCAATGCTTTTATCTCACACTCTGTGTGACAACAAGATCGGGTACTAGGTGTCTTAACCAAGGGTAGCTAAGCCTTGGAGAAGATCACAAAGCCCACAGATCAAGGGTCAGAGTGTCTCACATGCCCAGACCCGGTCTAGGGCTTATAGTGATATCCTGGTAACAAATCAGGTGCCTCAGCCATAGGCTGCATATTTGACCCAAGATCAAATACTTGGTAACAGACCAAGCGCCTCCATTCTCCCGAAGAATGGCCCATGGCCCCAAGTTGAGTCCCTAGTCCCGGACTAGGTTAAATTCTTGGTAACTAACCAGGTGTCTCCATTCAAAGAATGGCCACTCAGCTCTAGGCCTCCCCCAGTGCTGAATTGGTTCCACATCCTGGTCCCTAACCTGATGTCCCCATTCAACAGAATGGTCACTCAGCTCTAGGCTGAGTCCCCCTAGTGTTGGACCGGTTCCATATCCTAGTCCCTAACCAGATGTCTCCATTCAATAGAATGGTTACTCAACTCAAGGTTGAGTCCCCTAGAGCTGCACTGGTTCCACATCCTGGTCCCTGACCAGATGTCCCCATTCTCGTAAGAGAATGGCTCTCAATGCTGCTCAGGAAAAATCAACAAGCCTTAGGCTGAGTCCCCCAGTTCCAGACTAGGTCAAGTTCCTGGTAACTGACCAGGTGCCTCCATTCTCCAAGAGAATGGCTCCCAATGCTACCTAGGAAAATCAACACTCCCCTTACCTTAACCCTTGATTTGATCACCTCAACCATTGCTAGCAAGATGACCAAGACTTTAAGTGTGCTTACACTGGAGGCTTCATGGAAAGGTATCAATTATGCTCTAATGTAAGCCTAGTTTTCTTTGTGCTTTATTGATGGATCATCATAGTTTGTTTCTTATTGTTGTAGTTGGTTTACTAACATAAATAAGGGAGCACCATGTAATCCCCTTGTGCTTACAGGTGTCCACAACCCCAGTTCTGCCATTATTTGACAAATTTGTCTTGGTAAAACCGGTTTGATCAAACCAAAAATGGGGTCCCAAGAAGGATCTGAACGTGCAATTTTGGTTTTTAGAGTCTACATGGACCCCTTACATGATTTCATGGTTCAGTTTATCATGATGTGACCCAGATGGTGAGATTTTTAAATATTAATGGTTACCAGGGTCATAATTTAATTAGTTTGGCATGGATTGAGCTACTTTGAGTATATTTGATGGATTTGGGTGGTTCTTGTGACCACCAATAGTGGAATTGGGGTCTACAAACTCATTGGCACAGTTGGTTCGGGCATCCGAGCAAGGGAAATGGCCATTTTTGGCCAATTATATCAGCAAAAATTAAATTGGCTAAGTAACCATTGACTTATCAACATTATCAAAATGGAGTAATGTGGGGCAACATGTGACTTGAAAGCATTATGTGATGTTATACTATGGTTTTGAGCCTTGCTATGAGATTTTGATGAGGATTTGGGGCCCACACTTCATGCCTCTTCCTAGAGGGGGCGCACTTGTTGGGGCAGCATGGGCCCCATCATTTGATACATTATTCAGCCTCATATTGAGGGCACCTTAATAGGGAGACTATAGCCCCTAGGCGACCCCCCACTTCACCCTTATGTTTTATCACTTATACTTGGCATGTACTAGAGGGGGGCGCACCCATTGAGAGGGACTCTCCCTTTTGATGATGATGTACTCTCCAGATTGTTTTTGGCCATTGATTTCGATTGAGATTTAATCTCAATCCTCCATCACTTTTGGGCTATGGATTGTGTTGGCCATTTCTCTATTTAAGAGAAGCTTGGCTCTATGTAACGGACTTTTAGCTCTTGGAGAATAAAATAGAGAAATTGTTCTACTTGCTTGTCTTGAGCAAATTTTATGAATGTGATTGTGAATTTATCTGAACCACAGTATTATCCATGTCTTGAGATTCCATTCCGAGAAACAATTGTTGATTTTATCATTTTCAAGAGGGAGTACTCGGCTAGGTAAATTGGTGGTAGCACCCCCTTTGCTTGGGCATTTTTCTTCAAGGGAGTTTGCTAGGATTTTGATTTGCAAAACTATTTGTCATCTTTGTCTTAGCATTTCTTCACTCTATCTTACAAATATTTTGAATTTTGTTGCAGCATTTAGATTTTGTTTTGCATATTGCTAACTTCACTCTATTTTGGTGTGGCAAGGCATCTTGGGCACTAAGAGTTCATTTTGTTCGTGGTGAAAAAACAAAGCATTTGAATTGTTGAGTGGTATGGGGAGAATAGCCTCACAAATCTTCGAGTTTCAAGTAAGTATTCTTGTGGCCTCTCTCTATTTACATTTTTCAATCCATAGTCAGCCAAATAAACATAATAAAAAGTTAAAAACCCTTAAAATTTACAACTTCAAATTTAACCGTTAAAATTTGTTTTCCTTTCAAACCCAAGTTAGAATTAGTGTAAAAACCTTAGAAACCAAGTCCCGTGACTTTCCAACTCCATTTGACCCCTTTAGGCATTGGTTTCTCTAGCACAAGTGTGCCCTCTTTGGGCTACCTACACTTTCTTGGTTAGGAAATTTGGGTGTGTCAGCTATATGTTTTATCTTGTTTATTTTACGTCACAACTTGCATTTCTAGTGCTAGAGTTCAATTATTTCACCGTCCCATGACCATACTAATCTACTGCTTGTTTTTCCACTTGACTATCTTTCATCTTACCTAGCACTTCATAAATCCTAGATCTGATCATAAATCTTTGCTAGTGGGAGAGTATTTCTATCAGTTAAGTATTCCATAACTTTCATAAGCCTTCTCAACCGTGCACTTAAAGTGTTCTCTCTCCTCTAGCTATTACTTGATCTAGGGTCTCTATCAAGACCATTTGATCCTTTATCTATCATTTTTTTTTCTTGCTTATGTGTTTTTATTTGCATTAGCTAGCCTTCACTGGTTAGCTAGGGTTTGCCCCCTTGGCCTAGCTCTGGCTTGGCCTAAAGTGAAGAGTGCCTCATCTGGTGTGACACTTGCATCCCCTGCAAGAAATGAGGCACTCTTGGGTCACTTGGTTTGGCTACCCGTCCTCTGCCCATCCTGAATAGGATCCCTCATAGAGGCAGCCACAACTTTTGTGATAATAGTGACATGACTCAACACTATCATATTGCTAGACATCACCTAGGGGTGATGTGTATTTAATGATGTTAGTACCCTTGTTGATGTATTATTTCATAAGCTTGAGTTAAAGAAAGATGGTAAGACATGTTTCCTTGATAATCCAACCTTTTCCAAATTTTTGAGGATGTTTACTGATGTATTACCCTTTGAGGATGGTGCGGTCTGTTATCACCTAAACTCGCACCCTTTAAGATGATGTCCTAAAGCTCTAGATATGGTCTTGGTGTAACTAAGAGGGAGGCCTATATCACCACACCAAACCCTCTTCTACTCTTTAGGTTGGCTCTTCTCCAACTCAAGGGAGGTTTCCTAGGATAGGATTACTAAAGCTTGCAACTAGGTTCAAGGTGAAATGAAGAGATGGCTTTAGCAAAACGATTTTTTATAGTAAATTAGAAGACAAGTCGATGGAAGGATAATGGACTAATGTCTTATCCATTGGGCACTATAGGGTCAACAAAGCCTCAATGAAGGATTTCAAAAGAAAAGATTAGAAGGATTAAGGCAAAAAGACTACATTTCAAAGATCTACAACGAGAAAGCACTATTGCCAATACTTTCAAATGATTTTAGAATGATAATTATTATGCAAGGGTAAGAGAGTATATAACCATAAGATGAGAGGCATACTACGCCTACCACTTCCAATTAATAATCATCACATAGAAGAAGAAACTCTACATACCTCATTAAACCAAAACAATTATCATTTGAAGATTCCATCCATGAGAAACACAATACCATTCAATAGAAAGCACTTTGATTCACCATCCAAAGGAGACAAATAAATATTTAACTAAGCTCAATTGAATTTCTTTCCAAATCCAACCATGAAAAATGACAGAGAGAGCAAAGCCTTATATAGCTTTGATCTCATCTTCCTCCTACAATAAAATAATTATAAACTCCTAAATAGCTTCAGGAAGAGTAAACAAACCAAAATACTCCAACTACCACAAACAAATGCAATAAATAAGGTGGTCAAAGCCACATGTACAAGTCTCCAATGAATAAAGAGAGGAACACCTCCATAAATGAGGGATAATAGCAAGTAGAAGACCAACATCTAGCCTCCAAATACTCGTCAAATGAAGCGCTCCAATAAAATGGGTCTTCAAGGCAATGAATGAACCCTTGATTTGGGGTTTGACCACCTATATCTCCTCCAATACTAAACAACCTCCTCAAAATCCATGTAGAACAACTCCAAAGTGGGCCACCCCATCATAAATGTGCAATAGCCACTCCAAGTTGAATGCTCCCTCAAAAAATGGCATAAAATGATAGGAAGGACATCTCCAAGGTGAACACTCTCCATGAATAAGCTCCAAAAGAGTGGAATGCTTCCCCAAAAGGTGGGTAAATGAGGCAAATAGTGTTGAAATATTGTAACTTCAAAGGATATTCTAAATCTATTTTACTGATGTACCCCAAGGGAGATGTTATTATTCCTCCGCCAGGATGTTACTATTGTAATTGGTCATCATAGAGTCATGCGGTAAAGCCTCCATTGTAAGTCGGGTCAATAGTACCCCAAATAATAATAAAAAATATTGTTTTGAGTATTCCTAGGTGAAGTCGGCCCAGACAGTTTCGTGGGGCCGACTTGATTAGGGTAAAAGTCAGTTGACTTAAAGTGTATAACTAGAGGAGTTGTGCTTCACATTAGAACATAGACTCACTCACTTGAGTAGCACATAGGAGAGAGAGAGAGACAAATCAGCAAGGAGGAAAATACCTGTTTTGGGGTTTTATCTTACACATCTTATACAGAGGAAGTTTTGATGGGTTTTCTTCCCCTTGAGGGTTTCCTAGGATAAATATTGTGTCTATCTTGTGATTGTCTTTCTTTCAGTGATTCTGCATATACTATTGTTGTGAATTTGATTAAACACTAATGATATCTAGTCTAGCCTATGAAATCTTAACATGGTATTAGAGCTAGCCTGAATAGGACAGCTTTCACAAGGTGAAACTCTCTCTCCTCTCCCTCCGGCAAAAATTAGGGTTTTTGCAAAGTTTGGAATTTGGAAGATCTGCTTGCATAGAAATTTGTGCCTCCCTAGAGCGCATCTATTGAACCCAAGATCGAAGTTTTTGGGTGGTTGAATCTCCGAGAAAGCCAAATCCTAGTTTGGCCCTTGAACCAGAAAATTGCAGAAAACCAAAACTAGAAATTCTGCAGAAATTGGATCCTCGCAAGCAAGATTTGAAGGCTAAAGATTTGGGACCTCCAAAAATCAATTGGACCAACCAACTCACCTCAGTCAAGCGCATCTCTTGGTAAGGTCAGCTTTTCATCTTAACAAATTTCAAGTTTTAGTGACCTACTGGACAAGATGGCCCCAAGCACTAAGCTTGAGGATAAACTGGAAGGCATAGAAAACTTCCTAGCATGGAAGTCTAGGATTGGTCTCATTCTGAAAGAGAATGGCCTTGAGAAGTACATCAAGGATGAAGTTGCAGAACCAACAGAAGTTGAAGCTAAGGAGAAGCATGAACAAGACCTAATCAAGGCAATGAGGATCATTGTTGATTCTATCAAAGTTCACTTGATCCCTCAAGTGTCATCTAAGAAGACACCAAAGCAAATGTTTGATGCACCTTCCAAAACATATGAGGGAAGGAACATCAACAGAAAGATGAATTTGAGAGCTCAACTGAAGGGCACCAAGATGAGTAAAGGAGAATCAATTCAAGATTACTTCACAAGGGTCTCCCAGTTTAGGGAACAACTAAGTGCTATTGGAGACACCCTTGATGAGGATGAACTAGTTATGACTGCTCTCGATGGTCTCACTAGACCTTGGGATTCATTCATACAAACTCTGTGTGCCAGAAAAGAAAGTATGAAGTTTGACATAGTATGGGAAGATTGCATTCAAGAAGAAGCTAGAGTAGCTAACAGAGAAGCTCTACTTAGAGAAGATGATCAGGCTCTAGCCATCCATACTAAAGGAAGAAAACAATCAAACTTCAAGAAAGGTAGTCATAAACCTTCAAAGAAGAAGTTTCAAAAGAAAAGAATAAACAATCAAAAGAAAGATTACTCAAAGTATCAATGCTATAATTGTCATAAGATAGGACACCTTGCCAGAGAGTGTCCATCACCGCAGAAGAGCAACAACAAAAGACATCATGCCCATCTAGCTGAAGATGAGGATGAAGAAGAAGAAAGACCTCAAAAGAGACTGACAAAAGAAGATGTAGAAGAATATGTACTATTCTCTGCACTCTCTCGGTCTGTAACACCTGGTGAAGATACATGGATTATTGATAGTGGTGCTTCAAAGCACATGATAGGGAAGAAGCAAAGTCTGTCAAGACTTGAAGAAAAGAGCTCTTCTCAGAAGGTATCATTAGGAGATGACTATCAATATCCCATCAAAGGTATTGGTGAATCAAGCTACAAGCTTGACTCTGGGACTTCCATGAAGATGAAGGAAGTATTGTATGTACTAGGTTTGAAAAAAGCACTTACTTTCCATCTCATCTCTAGATAAGAAAAGATATACAGTTGCTTTTATAGATGGACAAGTACTTATGTGGTCCAAAGGAAAGACACTTGAAGATGTTATGGTCATTGGAGAAGAAGGAGGATTGTACAAACTCAAAGGACATCCAGAGATAACCCTTGTCCATGAGACTACTAGCTCAAGTGAACTATGGCATAGGAGGCTTGCTCACATCAACAACAAAGCACTGCCCTATGTGAGCAAGGTGGTAACATGGTTACGAGATCTGAAGATTGATCATGAGGGAACTTGCAAAGGATGTGCAAGAGGAAAGAAGATCAAGAATCCCTTTCTGAAAAGTGAAACAAAGACTAAAGGTATGTTGGAATTAATTCATTCTGATGTATGTGGTCCTATGCCCTCCATATCGTTAAGTGGATATGAATATTATGTCACATTTATTCATGACTATTCAATAAAGACATGGATATACATCTTGATGAACAAGAGTGAAGTGTTTGGAAAATTCAAGGAATTCAAATCCTTGATAGAAAACCATTCAAAAAGAAGAATCAAGACACTGTATGAGTGAAATGCACCATCATGTTCTATCTAGGAGACCCCATACATCCATAATCATCCATAGGCAATGCTTCATCAAATAGCACTTACTAACTCTTCTTACAAGTTTGGGTGACCCTAAGTTCATGGGTTCCCATTCCATGAATGTACAAGGTGTTAGTCAAATGCTAAGCAAAACAAACTCCATAAATGCCAATGCCATCCATATGAGAGCATATCAAAACATCATGAGAGACTGCCTCCCATAGCTACTAGCACAAATACATCATGAGGAATCATCAAACAATCATCACCTAGCATCATCACAACATTCTAGCATCAAGAATCCAAGACCTCTAACAACCTATCATCAATCCTTGTGATGAAAAATCACAAGTGTAAGACCTCATACAACATATGGGGTGATGTGGCCTAGGTTAAAACTTATATTTTGTTGGTATGCGGTATCAAGGTGGGTCTTATCTAGGAAAAACAACTGTATTCACATGGTCCAACACCTTGAGAGTGTGTGCCCTTTCTTTGACACATGTGTTGAGCTAAGTTGCCAGGAAACTTGGGTACGGGTATAAGTAAGGGGACAGGAATGGAGACACCACTTTTTGAAACAGGGTACTTGAGTACGTCGGGGGTATTGTGTATGTGTGTATATATATAGAGAGAGAGAGAGTATAAGAAAATGTCACAATCACATCATACATGCATATTTCAGATTGCTTCATAAATTTTGAATCATGATTCATAATTTTAAATTCAATGATTCATTGAACAATGAACATTCACATTGAAAATTTGAAACATTAAATTTGATAAATCATAGACTCAGTAGATATCAATTGGAGGGCTGGAAGTTACATAAAATTTGATAAATCATTGTACCAGACAATTGTAACAAACAGTCAAACTCAAACCCAAGGCTACACTTGAAATCTTAATTTAAACACCTATTTGTATTGTTGTTACACGCAATAAAAAAATTGCAAATTGCCAAATATATTCCTGAGTTTATGTGAGTGTATTTCTCAATATTAAATACATATGTATATTTTTTATGTGCACATTTGGTAGTCAAATTATGTTCCATGAGTGCTGAACACAAAACCATAAAAACATTCATTGTAAATCAATGCAAAATCAGTCTACCAGATTTGGATTATATTCAGTGGAATTTGAATAGTGTTGCAAAGTGTTTGACATAAGTCCCGAACCAGAATTTACGTAGTTAGCAAGAAATTAGTTCAAATTTGGTTGGGGGTCATTACATTTTCCCCGGTGTATTGCATTTCAGTGAGTAGACTGTACCCCCGAAGTACCCAAACACGGGGTATGACATACCATTTTGCCAATAAGTATCCTTTTTTTTATAATGGAGTCTCAAATACGTGGATTCAATATGGGGTACAGCAGGGTACGGCAAGAGACATACCTTACGAGTACCCAAGTATCCAGTATGGGTACGTGTACCCTACCCCCCAAGTAAGGGTACCCTTTCTACATAGGTGTTGAGGCAAATCCTCAATATTATATATTATTTTGCTTCATGGAGGGGTCATCCCATTGGTCTTTGACTTGGTTGAGTTGCACATGGACCTATGGAAAATATTTTATCACTTATTGGAGGTTGGCACGCATTTCTAAGGCACACTTATTATTGAAGTAGGTTATGTGTTGAATTATGTGCTAGGGGATTGTTAGCTTGACACTTGGTCAAAACCCTAGGTGTGTTCACAGGGTTAAGGTTACCTTGAGTCCACATGTGCTACTATTGGGGAGTTGCATAGAGCCACACATCCCACATTTGAGGTTTTTACTTGGTCATTGCACAAATGTGAAGAGTTTTGTTGGTTATGAAAATTAATTGATGATATTAGCACATGGTTTCCCCTTCCAACACATGGTTTTGTCACTTATTATTGATGGAGGTTAATTACCATTGCACTCTTCCCTAGGATGCACTTGCAAAAAAGGTTTTTTTTGCTTGTTGACTATTCAAAGTGGACATCATGCACATTCATAAAGGACTCGTCCTCTTATTGACCAAAGTTATTGATGGCACAACTTCCTAGGGCACAACTTGCGTGAGAAATATATTATTAATTTACGAGAACAAAGTGGTTGAGGTAGTTACCAAAGCATATTGTCCTAGGGTGCACTTCACATGTGGAAAATATTTTATTAGTTGAGGGTTTGAAAAGGTCCAAAGTTCAACTTTCTAGGGAACAACTCTGCGAGGTTCTCTTTCCACACTATTTAATGGTCAAAGAGGGTTATTTCTTGAGAAATCCCTCATTATTTCAGCTACACTTGGCATTATTGGAGGACACACTCACCTTGTTGACTTGGTATTTATACTTGGAGATGGTTATTTCTTAAGGAGCGCTTTGCACACTTGTTCATGCACCTTGTGGACTACATTACTAGTTTAAGGAGTTAGTCGTGGAATGTTCTTCTAGGAGGAATATTAAATTATTATCTTATCTCATGCATCTTGGAGGGCGCACTTTGTGGCTTCTTCTATATGGACATTCAACACACTATCCCATGATTTGCATGCAAATATCTTGGAGGGCGCACTAGTGGTGATCATTTCAGCATGATGACTTGTCAATTGACCTATTTTAATGGCCTATTTTAATGATACGCTCTCCCTCCATCATCACATCCTGTGGTAAATTATTAGCACTCTAAGACTTATGAAGACCCTAAGTTGATGGGTTCCCATTCCATGAAATACACTAAGTGTTAATTAATTACCTCAATTGCTAAGCCACAAACCATTAAAACATGCCAACACTAACAAGAAGGGAGGAGCACAGCATCACCAAGATATCACTTGATAGGAGCATGCCATCTATCGATCAAAATGCCATGAAAAGATTTCATCCAATAACTACTAGTTGTAACCACATCATCAAAAGAGATCAACATCTCTAAGCCAAAACTCACATGTACCCCAATCAATCCAATGAATCATCCTGCAAATTTGATCTTCGTAATCAAAATCACAAGTGTAACCCTCATATGATATGAGAGGTAACAACTGACTCCAATGTACTCTTTAAAGAAGAGTGCATGAGAACTTCGGAATCTCTTGTTGTACTTATGAAGACCTCCAAAAACTAGGAGAACCATGCCATGGGGTGGATAAATATCCAGATCACTAAACACCATATACAATATCCATATAGTCCATTACAACAAAATAGCCCAAAATTGGCTTTATGTGAAAATGGCATAAACCAACAATGCCTGTTGCCCACCTATTTCGACTAGGTGGCAACTTCATGTACATGAAGATGTACATAATTGTACAAATTGTACCTTGGAAAAATCTGAGGATTTTTCCATTTCTGCAGTACAATTGCCCCTTTGTAAAACGAAATGTCCGCTCCCCTGTGTGGGAAAATTAATGTAATTATATGTGCTAGTGTGGGTCATATGATATGGATGCCACACCATGGAACTGGTTATTATGGAAGTCCCCTCATCGAGTGTTTTTTCCCTTTCCAATTAATCTTGTTGTTTAAACGATTTTAATTGGTTTGGTTTTTCACTCAAAATCCTCCAAAGTGGTGACGGGCGTTCTAATAGTCAAGTCCATGGGGTGGCTAAGGGTTCAAAATGTTCTTCGTGACCATGCCAGACATTTGTATAGAGTCTTGTGGAGTTTCGTTATGTTGTTGTGTTTTTATTTATTTTTTCTAATTAATTAATGTCACCCCTTGGTGGTTGATTTACTAAGTTTTGATGTAATAATGTAATTGCTCAAGCACTGGCACTTTGTAATAGGGGCTACGAATGCAAGGTAAATTGCTATGAAACCCCCTAAGCCACTGCTTTGAGTCCCATGTCATTTTGATAAGGGGTTAAGGAGATAGACCATTTTTTGCTAAGCAAGGTCTATTTTTCCTAGGGAATTAATTAATTTCCCTAAGTCAAAAATTTAAATTATTTGATTTTGAAGGAAAAAATCAAATAAGGCCATGGTAATTAAGTTTGGGGGATGGTTAAGCATAGCCAAAATTTGATTTAAATAAACCCTCCATGATCAAAATAAATGTCTGAAGATCTCAAAATGGGGCGTCATTTTTGTCTTAATAAAATAAAAAGATTAAAAAATTAAAGATCAAAAGTTAAAAATTAAAAATTAAAACATTAAAAATAAAAAGATAAAAATATAAATATAAAATTAAAACTTAAAAATAAAAGATAGTAATTAAAAAATAAAAGAATAAAAAGATAAAAATTTTAAAATAAAATATAAATAATCAAAAATCAAAAAATTAAAAAATTAAAAAATAAAATATTAATAGAAAATCAAAAAATAAAATATTAAAGATAAATATAAGATTAAAACTTGAAAATAAAATATTAAAAGATTAAAAAATAAAAAGATAAAAATAAAAAAGTTAAAGATAAAATTAAAGATAAAAATTAAAATAATAAAAATTAAAATTTGAGTCAAGGGGGGCCCCCACTTGGTCAAAAACCCTAGATCTAAGGGTGGAGAATGATTAAGACATGGATCAAGCACTCAAGCCATGGATTAAAAAACAATCTAAGGGTGTAGATTGGTTGAGAGTGGTAAATAGTCAAATACCTAGATCTAGTGGTGGAGATCTAATCTAGATCTACATCTAATCTTGGCCATTGATCTTCAAGGGGTTGGGGTCTTCCTCAACTATATAATGAGGGTCTCACTCCCTCATTTGACAACTTCTCTCATGCTATTGTTATGCTGTTGGAATTTTTCCCTACTCTCTTCTCATATTTTCTCAAGCATTTGGCCCAAGCCTCTTGCTCTTTTGTATTGAATCTTGCCCTAGTTGGGCTATAATAGAAGAATACTTTAGAGGAACATTGTGCCGTCATGCTACATTCCATATATTTTTGGTGAGGTAACTTGTATCGTATTTTTTTTATTTGCATTTGTACTAGCTTAGATAACTCTC
>LPNX011091968.1:216753-366388 GCA_001517045.1 Pseudotsuga menziesii | reverse complement strand
GCGGTTAGGCATTGCTTTAGCTATTTACAGTTTCTTTTGAGTTTCAGTAATTGTTTTATTTTCAGTTAAAGGTAACCATACAACTCACCCATCCTGTGTATTCTCTATCCACTTGTCATCTCCCTTTAGGGACTTCAAGTTGGATATGAAAAGCAGGAAAAGTGGGGGCTTAGTTAGTTAAAAGAACTTTTCTTTTTTCTATTACAATCACACATTTTTTTATTTTTTCAGTCCAAGATCAAGTACCAGCACCTCCCATAAGGGATACCGCTTGGTTGATCTTGTTGACAGTGTAAAATTTACCTTGCAGGTTAACCACCAAGATTAAAATTAACCCTTAAAACTTACCAACAACAACTTCTCTATTTCCTGCTCCTCTACTCGGTTATCACCCTTCGGGGTACTCGCGAAATACGACAGGGGATAGAGAAGTCTTAGTTTAATAGGCATCCATCCAGCTGTTTTTCCAGTTAATTAAAAACAGTGCCCTCGGAGGCGACTTGGGGTAGTAGACCATGGGGGGTCTCTAGGCGCTTTGACGTCCCCCTTGTTGAGCACCAGGGCATTGGGGTTTGACCTATGAGCTACGGGTGGGCTTTGCTCCCACTTTGTTGAGCGCAACAGCATTCCCTTTTTGACTTGAGAAGTACTAGATTGGGGTAGTCACACCACCAGATCTAAAACTTAATCAAAGACTTCAACTTTAATAAAATCTATTAAAACGAACCAAGAGACATTGCAAAACATCTTACCCACATTTTAGTTTCTGTATTTGCTTCAAAGTCCTTGCTTTTTAAGGCTTTCATTTTACAAGTACATCTTGCAAGCATTTAAATTTAATTTCAGTACTTTGCACCTTCAAGTATAATATCTTTCAAGTAGTGTGGCATGCTTGAGTAAAATATTGTTAAGTCTTGTAACTTGAAAGTAGTCTGTTGTTTGATCTTTGACATAATAACTTGTTCATCCGGTGTGTGTCTTGTTTCTTTTCAGGTATCATTGTATATTTGTTTAACCATTCTTTAGCACTTGTTCATATTGTTAATATTGTAAATCTTGCTTAGCTTAGACAACTGTGGATAATCATTCTTATTCTTTTGTAAGTTTGTAACTTGTAATCGTTTGACTCCATTTAATCTAGGCACTGGTCTTGTAATTTTGTAACCTTAAAAGGATCCCTCTAATTAATTTGTAATTAATTAATAAATCTGGAACTTAGTATTCCATAGGGACTACCCCCCTTGGCTCTGTTGGGATCTAGCCTAAACGGAGGAGTTGTGGACTAGGGTGACAGTGGTCCCCAGCTCTAACTTGCCCCCAAGGACACACAAAGCGGGTTGGAGACTTTCCCGTATCATAAAGTGTGTGTTAGGCGGCAACAATGCCAAAGAGAAGAAATGAATTCTAATGCTTATGATGTTGAGCTTATGCTTCTTACCCTAATGCTCTTAAGAGCTTATTCATCCTACCCTACTCTACTATAGGAAAAGAAATGATGCTAAGTGAAATCATATAACCAATGCAAACACTTGATCAGCTCATCAAGACCATAAAGCTTTCCCTTGTGCATGGTCACAAACGAAAACAAGGACACATCCATCATCAAGGCAACATAAGCTAGAATCTTCATTGCTTCAAGGCTGAAATATGAAGTAAGATCATGCTCGTGACAGAAAAGAACATAGCCATGCCAAGGTTGGCATAGGCTATTGCATGCCTCTTCTATCCAATAGTGAATGGGCTAGCATAAACAAAACATCGTCATGGTTGAAGACATCATAAGTCAATCTCTCATCAACCCCTAAAATCTCATCATCACTCCCCTCAAGCAACAAGGGCTTAGGGGGCTCGACAAGACTGCTCAAAATGTCATGGCTATCCTCCAAATAAAATGTACATGAGATATGAAACAACATTTCAGACTTAGAAAAAAAATTCAACACCAAATCAAAATAAAATGTTTGCTGCCCTATACAATTTTCAGCATTAGAAATATAATTTCCATCAAATCATATGCAAAAGAAGAAAAAAAATTGAGGAAATATAGAGTTGGAAATTTTTACAATTATCCCATAATAGCTGTCCCATACAATTTCCAGCGATAAAAATAAAATTTCCAGCAAAAAATGCACCAGAATTTGAAGATAGTATTTGCTGGAAAATATCATTAGAAACATACTCCACAATCTAAAAAAATTCTGAATTTTTTGATGGAGAACATGGCTGAAAATAAGGCACATGGATTTCTAAACATGATGTTATTAAACATAGTTGTACTATGCAATTTCCAGCAAATTTTTTGCACACAAATTTACCAAGAAATGGACGAGTTTGTGGCTAGAAATATTCTTAGTTCCTACCATCACAAATCTGCTCTGTATGCTGAGAAAAATCTGCATCATAAAAGGTAAAAGATGTCTAGAAATTGCCATGAAAACTCTGCAGCAAATCTGCTCCAGAAATGAGAAAATTAAATTTCCAGCAGAAAATGGACCAGAATTTGAAGATAATATTTGTTGGAAAATACCATTAGAAACAAACTCCACAGCCTAAAAAAATCTGAATCTGTTGATGGAGAACATGGCCGGAAATTAGGCACATGGATTTCTAACCATGATGTTGTTAAACATAGTTGTCCTATGCAATTTCCAGCAAATTTTTCGCACACAAAATTATCAAGAATTGGAAGAGTTTGTGGCAGGAAATTTTCTAAGTTCCTACCATCACAAATCTGCTCTATATGCTGAGAAAAATCTACATCATACAAAGTAGAAGATGGCTAGAAATTGCCATGAAAACTCTGCAACAAATCTGCCCTAGAAATGAGAGTATATGGCTGAAACAAATATGCATAAATATCTTCACCAAACAACCCAAAATCTGCATCATAACTACGAACATGTGGCTGGACATATCATGGAAATTTTCTAAATTTACATAATTTATGTTGAGTTGTCCAAGAACATCAAAATCTGCAGTGGTTAGTCATACACCATGTACCCCAAATCTCATGGAGCACCCCCAAACATGGTGTAAACAGTTTCGGAGCAAACCATAAGTCTATCATTTATGAGGATAAGGGCCTGGGATCCAAAAGTCCAGTTTTTTTGGAACATTATGAATATCATCCAAGATGCTTTAAGCATAGCATATCTTTGCAGAATGTAACATCCTGATTTTTATTCTCGAAATAAAATATTACACCTTTTTCTTGGAAAAAAAACTTTCTTTGTAACTTTGTTGAAGACAAACCAAAGTAGCGGGACTTGTTATTGCCACTAAAGAGTTTGCAAATAACAACTCTGTGAATTGGGGAAAAAGAGATTCAGTTGATAAATGGTAAAAGCCCAAGATGTGTTGGAAAATTGAGAGACTTGTCTAGTGAAGGGAACAAATTTCCAGTAAGTACCTCCAACAGTTGAAGATGAAAACTGAACCATATAAATATTAACGAAGCTTACTAATAATGCTTATATTGTTGTTTTTCCAGATGAAAGCTTAGGGATAATATTTATATGGTTGTTTTTACAAAATAACTTGACAATGGACATATATGTTAATCTTCACGGCAGGTTTGTATGCATGTTCTGAATTTGATTTTCTCTTATCTTTAATTATCAGGGTTGTGTATGCATATGTTGATGATGACAATAGGTGGAACTAGTACCAGATTAGGGAGCCTAAATGCCAAAGAAAAGAAGGAAGAGAGGGAAAGCATTGTTGATGCACAGGTGATAAAAACTAGAAGAAAGCACACATTCTGATCTATGTAAGTCATTAAGCATTTGAAAGTTACACAAATTTTACAAATGGCATCAAGCTTAGCAAGATGCAGTGCAAATTGCCAAATCCACCTAGCTTTTTTTCTTTTATTGGAAGTGATGCTTCATTGTTATGGGACTGCAACCACACTTACAGGCAAGAAAACAATCCCTTTGAGTGGACAGTACTATATACTTCAATGACAGAATGACAGGCTTTCTCAGAACATAAAACATTTCTCCCCATGGAACATCAAGCATTGCTCCTTAATCAAATTTGGAATCAACCGGCAAGGGTGAACCACAAACCAGCCTGCTTTCACAGGCAATCCGACTCACAAAGGGCAACACTATGCACATGCCTCAAGAGGATTGGAACCCTGGTGGGCGGCTTGAAATGCCACTGCCCACACTATTGAAGTACAACCCTGTTGGCTAAAATTTTAGCCTTGACTTGCAAAGCTGCCCTAACACAATTGTTTCTCAAAAATTAGCTATCTTGTACAATCCAGGGCATCCATTTTGAAATAAAATAAATCTTGACCGCTTAAGTTACACTCTCTGAGTAGGGTCCCAAAACAAGGTGCATTCTAACACAAAAGAGGTACCTAAGGCTACCCTGAACAAAATTGACCTGCAGATTGCAAAACATCAAACATATTAGTGGGTAGATAAATCTATCTGTAGGAAGCTTCATGCAATCCTTTCCATTCATATATGAGTAAATGATATGCACTCTGAAGTCAAGTATCTTAATAGAATAAAATCTCAGATGTTTGTGCAAAGTTATTTCCTACTGCATGCCAGTGTGATTGACCTTGAATTCAAACAGTATTAAAACACCTGTAAGAAGGTTCAGATTTTTGTTTAGAAGAGGACTTCTTGAATATTAGAACCCCATCTTTAGATGAATGAAATCATGTGAATTAACTGTACAGAGCTTCTGATTTCAAGCATTCTGAAGCACAAGCTTGAATTAACACATTATCATTCACTACTGAAAACAAATACATATAAAAATAGCTCAATAATATAGCCAATCTGGCCTTGAATAGGTTATGTACGTATGATTATGGAACATACCTTTCATTTTGTCACTTTCTGTTTTGGGGGTTACTTCTACTTCCTTCTCCAATGTCGCGTGTATTGCTTAGTATGAATCACCCTGGAAAGTATATGTATAATGTGTCCCTAAAAGAAGAATATCATAAAATTAAGATCAACCGAGATACATTTATTGAATTTCAAATTTTGCAATTAAAATAGTCTGTGCATTCCATTCATTGGGCATTCTTTTTAGCAATAACGAGGAAATGCATTCTAACGGTTGGCCTGTGGTTTCACTCTAGACTGATGAGAGCTCTCCTCAACTAATTTAGGCTTAATTCCCAGAGTATTAATGTACAAATTAAATGGTTTTAATGGTTTTACCAAACATGGGGTTGTTTCAGTTTAAAAAAATGCATTCCACAGTGTTATTGGGAAAATCATTGACTACATAAAATACCCTTTTAATAATAATTAAATTACAATTACTGAAATATTTAAAAATATCATGGATTGGCAAATCAGTGAATGAATAGACTTTTAATTGAATAAAATGTTGCAGAATCAATGGATGAATAGAAATAGAATTTGTATTGAACAAAAAGCTGTAAAAACTACGCAGGGTAAGAAATTTGCGGTTCGGTCAACTCAGGAAAAATAAATAAAATTCAACCAGCTCCGACATGGCTTTGAAATATTAAGAAAATTCAACCAGTTGAAAATTAAGAATAATCCTTGTAAATTGGAGATTTTTGCGACATTGATTTTCTAAGTTACCAGGAAACTTGGGTACGGGTAGGGGTACGGGTATGCCACTTTTGAAAAAGGGTACTTGGGTACGTTGGGTACTATATTTATATATATGTATATGTCATAGTCACATCATACATGCAAATAGATTTCTTCACAAATTATAGATCATCATTCATAATTATAAATTCGATGATTATTTGAACAGTGAAGATTCAGTTTGAAAATTTGAAACATAAAATTTGATAAATCATAGACTCGGTAGATATCAATTAGAAGACTGGAAGTTGCATAAAATTTGATAAATCATTGAACCAAGAAGCTGTAACAGAGAATCAAACTCAAACATGAAAGTACACTTGAAATCTTATTTTAAACACCTATTTGTACTGCTGTTACAGGCAATAAAAATTTGAAAATTGCCAAATATATTCCTGCGTTGATGTGAGTGTATTTCTCAATATTAAATACATATGTATATTTTTTATGTGCACATTTGGTAGTCAAATTATGTTCCATGAGTGTTGAACACAAAACCATAAAAACATTCATTGTAAATCAATGTAAAATCAATCTACTAGATTTGGACAATATTCAGTGGAATTTGAGCAGTGTTGCAAAGTGTTTGACGTAAGTCTTGGACCAGACTCCATACGTAGTTAGCAAAAAATTAGTTCAGAATTGGTGGGGATTCATTACATTTTCCCCAATGAATTGCATTTTATTGAGTCGGTCGTACCCCTGAAGTACCCAAACATGGAGTACAAAGTACCCAAACACAGGGTACAGCGTACCATTTTGCCTATAAGTACCCCTTTTTTTTATAACAGAGTCTCGGGTATGTGAACCCAATATAGGGTACGGTAGGATACTTACCCTACAAATACCTAAGTACCGGGTACATATACCCTACCCCAGGTATAGGTACCCTGGTAACTTAGTTGATTTTATTTACACTAGAAACAAAGCAAAGCACGGAAACTAGAAGAAACTCTGCACAAATCAACAATGTCTCAACATTTAAACACCCCACGACAATTTAAGAGTCCAAAACAATCCAAAGGCTAAAATTAAGAAATAAGAAGAAGAAGAAAAAATTCAACAAGCAAAAATTTGGATTTGAAATATTAAAAAAATGCAACCAGTTGAAAAATTCAGAATGATTCTAAAAAAATTGACAGTTCTGCAACACTAATTATATACACAGTAAAACCAAAGCAAAGCATGGATACTAGCCGAAACTCTGCACAAATTAACAATGTCTCAAGTTTCAACATGTAAACACCCTAAAACAATTAAAGATTCCAAAACAATTCAAAGGCTAAGCAGGGTAAAGACTTCGAAACAATTATAGAGCTAATTCTAAGGCTAAATATGGTAGAAAAGAGGGAGGAGATTTTGTAGTTATAGAAATTATTTCATTACACCGCAAGATAGGTGTATTTGTCTCTATTATTTCACAAACATATACTTACCTGGGAGGAGCAGAAAGTCCAGAAAATAAACTTGAGCAAATAAAACAAACTTAAAACGAACTATGTAATTACAAATATCTTAATAATAATTCATAGTCAATAGTGTTAGCCTGGTCAATGAAAGCAGGTTTTGTTAATGTTTCCATCAGATTTATATTTCCCCAACAAACAAGTTTGAGCCTTATGAGTGACTTTTTTTTCATATGGAAATATGCACAGGAAACCAGCAATACTTCCTCACATTAGTGGATGGTAGAGGTGGTAAACCGTCGGCCATCCTGGCAAAAGGCCTAACCCCAAAAGGACTCAAGGCTCGAACCAGTGAACTCTCCCCGAACCAAGAGAGTTTACGCACGTCTTACCAATTGAACTAACCCTGAGAGTGTATGCACGTCTTACCAATTGAACTAACCCTTTGGGTTAAGCCTTATGAGCGACTTACACTAACATGTGTTACTGTTTTGGGGATCCAGGTCCGGGGCAATTCCTAAACAACTTTTAGAGAAATGACGCAAGCCCTGTAAAGATCGTCTGGCTGTATTGAATGCGTATAATTGGGCAGTAGGTTCAACCGATAAAAGACCAACCATGCTACGGGAAGCTGTGCAAGATAAAGTTATGCAAGTAGGCGCGGCCGCGCGGGTAAATAGTTAAAACGTGTCAATCCCCTCCCCATTCGATCTAAGAAGTTCTAGGAATTCGTTTCAGCAGAAGCTAAAAGTAAAGCACACCTTCTGTTTGAAATTACATTGCATCGAAAGCTAGCATTCCAACCCGATCATTTTAAGAGATAAGTCCGAAAGCTCCTAACGTCCAAATCCTCGAAGTCTGCTAAGTCCATGTTTCCAATTGCTTTGTTTATGGTTTTAATATATTGCTTTTAATCTGCTTTGTTATAGACTGGTTCAATAGTGCAATATGGTTATGTTTTTTGCTTTTGCTTTTTTAGAGTTAGTAGAGGAAAGCAATATGTTTTTTTTTTTGCTTTTGCTTTTTTATAGTTAGTATAGGAAAGTAATAAGATTGGAGCATATTATTATTATTTTATTTTTAAATTTTTTAAAATATAATAAGCTTTAATATATAGGACGAATATACAAAATATTCAATATTGACATGTATTTATACAGAATTTGATACATTTTTATTTTTACTTGGGATCTATTAAGTACTTTAAAAAAATATCAAATTCTTTTTATAAACCATTTTTAAAAAGCAAAACTTTGAGCTACACTGAAAGGGTTTGTCTCTGTCTTTTTGACTTTTGATAAGTCTCTAATTAAAATGGATCTATATTAATACCCTGTTAGATTTAAAAAATAATAATGACAATTTGTAAATACCAACCATCTAATACAAACCTAAGAACGGAACAGCAGGAGCAATTGCTCCACTCAAATTAAATCAAGAGGAGCAATTCTCTTATTCGTATCTCCCTAGGATCGAATTTTTTTACTTTTGCGCCCACCTACAACATGAAAACTCCCACACGTTTATGGAAGAAAATACATCCATGACACAAGGAAGGGAAAAAGCTGACAGATTCCTTGATGGCAGGGAAGGTGGCTTTTATTTGGTCCAACTTTCAACATCATGATGATGACACCTATAGACGTGGTGTCTCCATAGACGAGC
Source organism: Pseudotsuga menziesii (assembly GCA_001517045.1). Classification (NCBI taxonomy): domain Eukaryota; kingdom Viridiplantae; phylum Streptophyta; class Pinopsida; order Pinales; family Pinaceae; genus Pseudotsuga; species Pseudotsuga menziesii. The sequence goes on along the minus strand of LPNX011091968.1, from coordinate 357,720 downwards.
ACAGTCAACCTTCCCAACCCCTTTTCTAAGGTTTTACACCCACTCTTGGTCAAAACAGCAAGAGTGGCTAGCGCAAACGCCTTCGCCAGGATGTCCTCATTCGCTAATTCATCTCGACGATTTTTGGGGGAAAATTCAAAAATTGTGAAGTGTAAGGTAAGGGTCCAATGTTGAGACATTTTGAAATAGTGTGGGTGTATAAAATCTCAATCTCTTCATATAGTTCAAATCAATACGAGAGATTAAACCAAGATCTTTATAGAGAATGTCAATTGAGTGTAGGTTGGGTTGTTGGGAGAAATATTGTTTTACTCTCCACCTGGGTTCAAATCTCACCAGATGACATATTATTTAACGATATGTTAATGGATTTCTTGATTCTTCTTAAATACAAGGAATAAATAAACATTATTAAAATATAATTATTATGTTTTAATTTGCCCATGCAAGAAATGCAACTTTACAGGAAATCTTCGCATTCTAAATAGTTTGTGTCCTTTTGAATCCATTTTTGTTCATCATTCTTGATATTCCATCATTAAAAAATTTGGTTTCAATTGAAGGTTTGCAACTCATCCTTTTGCATAATACCCCTTCCAAGGGTGAGGATCAATATCATCTATTCTACCACTAAAAGTGTGCGAGCTTTAAACAATTTAACAAATTATGTGCATGTGTGTTATTCTCTTGGCATTATTATCCTCACGTGTATTTCACTCATTGGTGTTATTACCCTCATTGATCATTGAATGAGCATTTTCAACCTCCCCACGATGAAATTTATCTTCTTCATAATTCCAACTTTTATAGTAGAGTGTGAATAATATAATTATATTCTTTTTTTCTTTGGGAAAGTTTTCAAATGTGAGTTATGGCTTTAAGTTTCTCTATGACTTGTTCCATGTCGTTCAACATTGCGAGCCCTTCAACATTTCGAGCCCTTCAACCAAAGGGCTCATATTCAAGGCAAACAATAATTTCTTCCAAGTTAAAAGATATTTATATAAAAATAAAAATAAACACTTTTACTATGCATTTGAAGAGCGTTGCTTGTAGCAATATATTTCCACTCCAACCAATCTTCAAATTGAAAACCTCGAGGGTCCTTCCATTGATTAATTGTTTTATCTCTCAATCACCTCCCTCGGTATTTTTCTATCATTCCCAAAGAGTCTTTGCTTATTGAAAAGCTCTGCATACAATGATTTTTTTATGAAAACCCCCCTTCTAAAGCTCACAACATCTCTTTCATGTAAAATCCCCAAAACATGTGATGATATCATGGAGATTTGAGGATCCCTTAATGCTTTTTTTTACACCTAGTTTGATTCACTTGGTATTTAATGGGAATATTATAGGGCACGTTGCTTAATATGCACTTGGATTCCCATTTAGATGATAAAAAATTATCTTAAACTCGTGTATTTACAAGGCCTGGGCCACCTTAATTCTTTTACAAAATGTAGGTTATTTAAGTAGCAAGGAATAGGCATGTAGAATCAACCCCTTTACCACAAAGAAACCTTCTTAGTTTCTTTTCTAAGAAGCAATAATTTATATTTATAAAAAACAAATAAAACCATGATATAAATATCCATTCTCTATGGTCCTAAGAGTGTCATTATTTTACCTAGAGAAGACTATGATCATACCATAAAAACATTTTATTTTGAATTTGTTTCTAAAACCCAAATTCTAAAGAGAACAACAATAACCATAAAGATTCCCATTTCATTTTATAGAAATTCCAAATGAAAAAAAAATGTCTTATAACCTTCCAATGCATCTTACATGATTTTCATACATTTAATAAAATTTCCAAATGAAAAAAAAAAGCCTTATAACCTTGTGATACATCTTACATGGTTGTCATGCAAGTTATGTTGAATCTATATATGCAAGTTTGTAATAAGATTATGTAACAAACCTTAAAGGTAATAAGAAACAACAACAAAGTAATATGATGGTAATGGGTTAAATACATTATAACTTAAAATGCTTAATAAATTGTGTAGTTTTTCATTATTATCCCTGCCGCAGGCAGGTTATTATGTAATCGTTCTTGCGTTGACTATATATTAATAAGTTTGACTTTCTTGGAAAAAATATTAATAAGTTTGACTTAAAATTATTTTTTACATTTGCAAAGTTATACTCTGTAACTGATTTATTAATTTTTTTAATAACAGTTTATTGGAGGAGTTCTTATTTCATAATCATTATATTGGTTGAATATAATCATCACATGTATTAATTGCATGTCATTTCAGGTGCAAAACATGCGGTCTCGGTAGATAGTTCGATACTATGGTTTGGCTATAAGATAATAAATGACTATTTATGTTGTTTAAAAGCGTGAACTGTGGAAGATTGCCCATACTTGCAGGACTCCTGAGTCTTGGCTATAGATGTTTGATGATGACCTAGGCTAAAGCTCACGAGCCTTAATAGGCCATTGGAGTAATAACTACTTATTGATTATGTATGAACGTTGGAGGGATGTTGAAGCCTAATTGCATGATGGTAATGAGTTAATCATCACGCATATTAACGACAAACAATATCCACCTCGCAGCAGAGTGGTTAATGCTCTTGCTGCGAGGTACTCACATGTACAAAGTTTCGGCAGTAGATAGCAACTTCCCGAAGCATCTTCCCGGAGTAGCTTCCTGGATGGGATGCCCATCATCCATCGCATGAACCTTTGTATGGGATTCCAATCGCACATCCTATGCATGACCATGCAGCGTTGATCGCACTTACACGGGGCTCCATGCGGTTGTCTAAAATAAATGAGGATCCTCCGTAGATCCGGCAGCTAGGCAACGGATCCTCCGTAGATCCTGCAGCTGGGCGACATATCGGCAGTAAAGGCTCGCCCAAGATGATTTCCTTCTTCAATCATCGATTTCATAGGGGAGAACCTTCTCGGCAACATGACATGATAAGCTAGCAGAACATTCAACCAGGACTAGAACCTTCAACCAGGCAACGCAACTGAATCAAAGCCTTCGGCAGCCAGGTAAGTGTGAAAGCCATGTTTCTCTTAAATAAGCCCAATTTGTTTATCAACATTGAGATAAGGCAGGCTTGTATAACAGAACGAAGTCTAGACTGTGATATATATAAAGTAAAATCTTGTATATATCGCATAAATAATTCTATTAAATATATAAGAGATGATATATAAACAAGAGTTACAGTTCCATATTTTGTTTCTCCGTGAGGCCTGCATTTAATAGTTATTACAGTGATATCATATTTTTCAATAGAATCGTGACATTGCATGGTTGTATTTATGATCACGGCTTTAATGTATTATTCATAAGCCATTTTCCAATTTGCAAAACATTCTTTGGATACCTCTGTAATCAGTATACATTAAATCTGATATTCCAAAGGCTAACTTATTTTTACTGTCCAAAACCTTTTTGTTTATAGAATTATTTATGGAGCAAATTTTTGAGTTATAAGATTTGTGACAGATTTGACATGGCCTCTCCTCTGGGAATGCTTTCCCCTGGGAAGAATATTTGTTGCAAAAAGCCCTAACTTTTAACCTTTACCTTGCTGATTGATTTGGTTTTTTTTACAATGATTGATCCAACCCCACATTTTTTTCATTTATCATGATTTCTTATCCATCGATTCTAATCTATTTGTTTTAACAAATTGCTCCCTTGTCTAAAAGGTACTACCATTGATTCAATTTCATATTTGGATGATTTTCTCGTTGGGTCAAAATCAAATCAATGCCCTTTCATTTCAACTCTCCAAGATTAATGGATTGTAATTGGAAATAATGTATATGGACTTGTGTTCATGTCTGTGCTTAAACTTAGATTCCACTAAAATTGATTGTAATTGGAAATAATGTATATGGACTTGTGTTCCTGTTTGTGCTTAAACTTAGATTCCATTAAAATTGTGGATCAAACATTTTAATATTGTAAATCTTCATAATAAATTACATAGGACACCTTGTCAATTTTATTATTTGTTTGCGACTCTAATTCATGGAGATTTTTGGGGCTTTCTTTGTTTGGTCATTTGTTCTTCTTCTTTATAGCCACTTTTGTGATTTGGGTTCAGTTTATAATTGCACCAAGATATTCGATTCTTTTACAGCTTGTGTGGGGACTGTCTCTCAGTGCTCTTATGTGGTCTTGGTACTTTTAAAGCTTGGGGGAGACTATATGTGTCTCCCGGTGCGTTTACATCATTTGGTGCTTTCATAGCTTGAGTTAGGAGTATGCATTTACATTCGTATTTTTGGTGTTCTTACAGACTTGATGGGAAATATATTATACTTGTCATGATTTTAAAATAAAATAGAAAAAATTAATGTTCAATTTCACAAGTATAAATAACTTAAAACAATTTATGAATAATTATAAATAAACTAAAATATTTCATTTTAATTCAAAATCTTTTAAACACAACTTCATTTTGTTTTTAATAAATTTGATGTTAATATGATTTATGTTAATTTTTATGGTTTATGGTAAATGGAAGTTTATATAAATCTTTGAATTAAAGTTTACTACATTATTATAATTATATTAAATTATTTAAACAGTGAAGTTATAGTAGAAGAAATGATTATGTCTGCCCTTAATAAAACTCGTAGAATTAATAAAAAGGTTTGTAAAAAATTATGAGTGAAGCAAATTTCATTTGAATTAACTTTTTAGAAATTTAGGCTTTTTCGTTTTACTATATCTCAGGTCCTCATTATTGGCATAAATGATAGAGAGCAGCTCGTAGAATTAAATGAAGGTTTTATCGTTTTATTATATCTCCTCTCCTCGTTATTGAAATTTTTTTATCATTTAGAACTCGTCGAAAAATGCTCATTCAAACCCTAGTAGCCTGATCCAAATTTTATTAACTTGAAAATGCTCAGTTACAAAATTGAGTCTCGTGCCTCTCACCGGTTCCAACCTCAATTACATTGTAAAACATGCTTTTATACATCAAAATGCTCATTGAGCTGATACCTAACTACCTACATTCTAAGAATATGCTTCTTATAACTGCCTTATTACAACTATCATATAACTTAATAAGTTAAATCTCCCTAAACAATAAAATCTTTAATTCTGCATTGAAGTAGATCTTGACATATCTTCAATTCAAACATTGAAATGGATATCTTCATTGATGCAACTTATACTTCATTTTCCCAAACTTCTCAATGGTTTTCCAATGATCTCCATATGCCACTTCAATACTTGCCATTTCTTTAGCCATTACTCTTAGTTCCACGTGATCTATATAAGAAATAGGTGGCAATTTGGCACCAATCATTCTGAATGAATCCAATGTCTCAAAATCCACAACTAGTTTGTCAATGATAGCTTTTCCTGTCAGGGACTAGGTCATATCTTTGAATTTTTTGTGATCCAATCTAGCCTTAACCAATAAAACCTTGAGAAATCAGTTTACCATATCCATCCCAAAAAGAAGGGAGGCCTTTCTGAAATAGCTCTGTAAATAAGTCTTTGAAAGACTTCACTTCTTGTAACATATTATCAGCTTTTGCTTGGACACTTTCAATATGATGATGTTTCCCAATAATATTCGTTGCCTAAGTGGTTACTGTAATTCTGACCATAATTCCAACAATTTGTAATTCTTCTTCAGATAAAGTATTAAGAAAGTATGTGGTATTCTAAGTTGTTTATGCAGGTTTTTTTTATCTAAGATCTCCTTCATGATTGTACAACTCTGCTTTGCTACACTGATTACCAACTCTTTGTCTTTGATAAAATCCATATAGGGCATCGTTTTTGTAGCTTTAGTAATGTTCATATACCAAATAAAATGTTTAGCCCCTTGCACAGAAAATTGCCCTAAAACCTTCCATGTTAGCTTCTCATTCTTCTCAAGAAACTCTTTATTCTTATTCTAAAAAAATCTCATGCCTTCTTCCTTCTTCTTAATCATTTCAGCCAGTCTTTGATTTTATGCTTTCAAGCCATTTATCTCTTCATCTCTCAAGCTAACTTGTGACATAGCTTGAACTACAGTTTCTATGCTTGTTTATGTACTTAGCTGACCTATTTCCACATGTCCTCTCTTCTCTTTCTCTTCCCTTTCTTTTTCCAAAATCAGTTGATTTTCATTTAAGACATCAATTTTGGCTATAAGAAAGCCCTTTCTTTCTCCCATTGGCTCTATTCTTCAACAAATTTTAACAGTTTAGCTTTTCTATCATTCAATTCTTGGGAGAATGATTCTTTTTCTTTTTCCAAAACTATCAGCTCAGAAGCCTGAATCAACTAGGTGGCTGGAATATTTGGTTTCTTCTTCAGTAGTGGGATAGTGTTTTCTTTCTCAGCTAAGATAATCTTTGTAGCTTGTCCTCTATCTGCCTCACTATCCATAACTAGAAGATCACCTCGAATCTTCTTAATATGTTGTTGATATGTCTTATTTTCAGCTTTCTCTTGCTTCAATTGATTCTCCAACCTTGATACCATAGATTGTAATTTGGAAACCTTTAATGTATTCTTCATCAAATCAGTGTAAATCACTTCTCCAGTTTGCTTATGTAAGTGAATATTATTATGAACTAGAATTTTTTGTATGTTAAGTCTCATTTCTGAAACTTTGTCCTACATAGTCACTTCCAAATTTAGGGTATTTTTCACATGATCCTTACAGTGACCAATGAAATCTGTTTGTCAGAAATATCCCTTACCTTAGGAAAAATCTTCAAATATTTTTCTGAATAATTTTTTTTTATCTTAACCATATTTAACATGCAATTACTTTCTTCACTTGTACCTATCACTGGAACCACTCTCCTATGCTTCTGCAAAACTGTATTCATGAATTTGAAAAACTGGGCCTTGGACCTTTTCTTTCATCTTTTGCCTTCAACTTCAACCATCTCTCTATCTGAATCCACTTTTGCTCTTTTTGAAGTCTCTGAATCTTCATCTTCAATCTCAATCACCTCTAAAAAGCTTCTTTTGCCAGTAATATCAACTTCACTGGGAGTTGGTATTATCATAGCTCTTGACTTCATTATGGCAGAGGGATTTGCCTGCAGGCTCTCTAAACTCTATACTTCAAGATGATATTCCATTAAATTATCACTTTGGGCTAACCCCTCTATCTCTTGGTTATCAAATGCTTTGTTTTTGTTTTGATGTCTCCTATGTGATATGATGTGATGAGAATCATAATTAATCTTTGTATCTTTCATGAAATTCATATCCTCGAGCAAACCTTCAATTACTGGGAGAGCAGCTTTGTTCTTCACAATAAAAGGACCTACCTTCAGAGGAAATTTGATCTCTGAAGCCTTCTTGAAATTCAAAAAGTGCTCATTCTCCACCATAAGATTTTTCCTAATAAATTCCAAGGCAAAAATCTTAGGTGTCAAAAATGTAGGTAATATGTATGGTTCATGAACAAAACCATATACTCTGATGATTGTGAGTTCCTTTACAAGGAACCTGTCTCTAACCCTTATATCTGGACTAAATTACAACATTTCTTCCATCTTAGGCAACACTCTGGGCAGTTTATCTTGAAACATCACTATATACACTTCTAACATTATGAGATTCATATAATTGAAGGTATTATTCATGATATCAGAGGTGAACACTATCTATGAAAACTACAAATTTTCTTCAATGAAGAACAAGAACATCCTCACCAAGTAAGACTGGAACTTGAAATGTCTAGTCATGTGGAAATTCACTAGCTGTGAATGAATATTCTCAGCTAGGAATTCATCAAATCTAAGGAAACAATACTGACTCAACTTGGACTCAGTCTGATACATACTCAATTGAAATAGCAAACTCAATATGACCTCAGAGACAAACCTATCACTATACAACCCTAAAAACTGACTCGACAGGGATAGGACCCATTGGGATTCCTCATTAAACACGTCAATGTCAAGGAGAAAAGTCTAATTTTCAATAGAAATCTTAGGTTTAATACTTTTAGATAAAATGGTTTGTTTCTCTTCGGCTACTGCATGTCTGAATTGTTCAATTACATTTTCCGCGAAAAAATCTTCCAGCTTTTGGATAAATGATTGGGGTACTTCTAACCCATCTCTAACAACCAACGAATGATGGGAAAAAATATTTTAGACTTGTTTGAGTCCATTATAACACATTCATACTGGGAGTAATTGGACACACACTAGGTAATGAAATCCAGAATTTAAGGGTTTGGTCTGTACAAAAATAGTGAAAATGAGACCTCTAGACTTTATGCAAGTCAATTCCCCATGTTTCTAAAGTTTTTAATCTACTCGTTAGCTCATGAGAGAGTACTATGTCAAACACATCTCTGTCCCTATCTTCAAAAATCTCATCTAGTTTACTGAAATCTCAGACATGTGTTTCAACTTCACCTTCCCATTCCATTTTTAAAAATAACTTGGTGGGTTTATATACGTAGCCTACTTGACAAATGACGACTAGAAGAAGTGAATCTGACTTGGCTTCCACATGTGCAAGCGCGTTCTCCTTTGCACGTAAAAGACAAATATATGTATCCACATGACTTTCCCTTTTTTATAATATCCCCAAAGGTGGTTTCAGGATTGCGAGAGGTAGTTTCTCACTACCACCTTTCATCCAGTGGAATGATTCTCCACCCAACACGTGGAAGGAAGTAAAAAATCCGCTACCACTCACTTGTTTCGTCCTTCTTGCATGTTGAGGGCGCAGAATGCACCTCAGCCATTGATTTCTTTCCCCTTTGATTGTATTTCATCGATCAAATTTGAGCTTTAACCTTTTCTAATGGTCATTTCTCCAACCTTTCCCCATATTATTCATCAAGCAACTTCACCCAACGGATTCCCTATCCGTCATTGATATTTTCACCTTTCTAATCTAGACCGTCAATTCCTCCACAAGGTACTACAAGCGCTTCACACATTCATTTTAGTCACTTTTTCACTCCAACATACGGTTCCATGGAGAATTTTGGTCTTCTTTTAGGCACCCAACCTGTCAATTTCACAGTCATACTAACAAAATTCAAAATCTAAGCTCTTTTCCCTTACCTTAATCCATTCTCAACTCTATAAACCAAAATTGTGCTAACAATTGGCTCCAATTAAGGATGTTATCTTCCCAATGAGGTAGCAAATAACCTGCAAACCAGTGCCAATTCCATTCGGTACTCTATACAAGCCATGAATTTTAAAACAAAAACTCCAAATTTCTTTTTATTTTCATTTTCCTGTAAATAAAATTAAAAATGACAAACCTCCAGATCTTAGGGCCTTCAACCTTGGGCTTCAAGTCTTTCAACCTGCCATTCATACTTCGCTTCAAACAGTAAATATGTACAACTAATATACAAATTGCTTATGTATTCAAGAAATATAGTGCTTAAGAAAACTCCCATTTACATTACCTCCTTTAATGTCAATTGCATTTTGATTTTGCAGAATAAAACTATTGTCTCCCCTATATGCAGCAATGATATATAGGCCCTTCCATAAGTGATCAAACTTGCCATGTTTATCTTCCTTCTTGGCATCCCACTTCAGAACTAAATCATTTATCTGGAAATCCCCTTCTTTCACCATCATGTCAAAAAATTTCTTCATCTTCTCTTGATGCACATGTACTCTGTCATATGATTTTTCTCTCATTTGATGGTTTTCTATTAACTGATTAAGCCTTCTTTGCATGTGGTTGGGTTCTTCATCGTGTTCCTACAACAACTTCATAACTGGTAAACCCAAAGAAATTAGAAAAATTACTTTTGCTCCATACACCAACTGAAATGGTGACATGCCAATAGCCCTCTTAGTACTTATTCTATCTGCCCATAAATCATATTTAAGCTTGGTATGTCATGCTCTCTTATTTCCCTTGAACAATTTCTTTATGTTTCTTACCAAGCTCTTATTTAAGGACTCAACCAACCCATTTCCCAGAGGGTAAGATGATGTCGAATGATTCAGGTTTATATGGTACTTATGACAAAAATTGATTAATTTCTTGGACTTGAAGGCCTGTGTGTTATCTGTTACTATCCTCTTAGGACACCCAAACCTAGAGAGAATATTATTTTCAAGAAAATCAATTATGACAACATTTGTATCTCTTTGGGTACGTATAGCTTCAATCCATTTCGTAAAGTAATATGTAGCAATAAAAATTCACTTGTGATGGCCATAAGTGTTAGGATTAATCTCTCCAATAAATTCTAAGCCCCGTTGTTGGAATGGTGCTTCCAGTGAGATTGGATTCAAAGGTAAGGGAATAAGTTTCCTTTTTCCATAAAAAAATTGACACTCATGACAAGATGAAACTTCTTTGTAAACATCAAAAAAAATAGTGGGCCAATAAAAATTGCTCTCAAAATCTTATTGACATTTGCCTTCCATGAATGGTGGCCTCCACACACTCTTTGGTTAAATTCTTCCATGGTTTGTTGGGATTCATTTTCAAGCAGAAAATTTAGCAAAATGCCTCATGGATCCTTCCAATACAAGTACTGATTCAAAATGCAAAATTTTGTTGCTTTCAGTTTCACAGACCTTGCTCTGGTCTTGCTTAATTCTGGAGGTGCTTGCAGATTCTGTAAAACATAAGCAACATTACTATACAAGGAGATAGAGAAAAATCTTTGATCACCTACAAATATGAGCTTGGTCCACTTGAAACATCAGAAATAAAATTTATCTTCAGAGATTCACAATTTGCATTAGTCATTAATTTGGCCAATCCTTGACCTTTCACCAATTTAGTGGTCTTAATATCCAAGTCATATTCTGATAGTACTGCAATCCACTTAGCTCTCTTCCCTTCAGAATTTGGCTGAGTAAGAATACTCTTTATGACATTATTTGGAACATAAGCAAGAATATGAGAATGCAAAATGTAAACTCTAAAATCCTTCAGTGACTTGATTAATGCATAAGCTTGTTTTTCCATAAAATCATATTTCAATTCTGCATCTCTCAAAATCTTACTAAAGAATGTAATTGGTTGTTCTGCATTCTGCTGATTTTTATGTAACAACACCCGAGCTATTGTATGCTCTGAAGCAAAAGAGAAGATAATGAAATCCTTTGCGAAATCTAGGCTAATCAAAACAAGTGCCTTAGTCAATGCTTTCTTGATATCATTGAAATATTTATCATCCTCTAAGGTCCATTTAATGTTACTATCATTTCTCAACATATTAGTCACATTTCTCAGGATTTCTGCAAAACTTGGAATAAATCTTCTCATAAATTTTACCTGCCCAATGAAAGACTGAATCTTATTTGTGTTCCTTGGTATTTCCACTTTCAAAATAGACTTCACCCTGCCATGATCAATTTTAATCCCATCTTTTGATATGATGTGGCCCAACAACTTTCCTTCCTACACGGAAAATTTTGATTTTTGGGATTTAAAGAGATACCAAACCTTTTCCAAATGTTTGATATGATGCCATCCATGAGTAAATTGTGATGCCATCCATGTATATTACTACACACTTGTCCTTTTCTTCAGCAAATGCAATATCCATTTCCCTTTGAAATGTTTCTCTTGCATTCATAAACCCAAAAGCCATCTTTGCATACATAAAAGTTCCCCAGGGTGTTGTAAATGTTGTTTTCTCCTGATCTTATGGGTGTACCTTTATTTAATTGTATCCTGAAAAACCATCCATTAAAGATATTCTCTCCGCACCCATAACTTTCTGTAAAATATGATCCAACTTAGGCAAAGGATAATTATCTTTCAAAGAAACTTTATTCAAATTTATGAAATCAACACAAAGTCTTATTTCACCATTCTTTTTTCTGAGAGGAACTAAGTTTGCTACCCACTTAGAAAACCTGAGTGTGACAATGATTTTGGCATTAAACAGTTTTTTTACTTCTTTTTCAATCAATGGAAGTAACATGGGATTTATCCTCATGAATTTCTGCTTAAAATGTTTTTCACCTGGTTTTATTGGAATTGTATGTTGTATAATGGATGTATCATATTCCTTTAAATCTTCATAACTCCATGCAAAAACATCAGAACATTTTTTCATCAACTCAACATATTTATTTTGAAAGCTTTACTATTTTAAGCTGATCCTCTGTTCCAATATTCTCATCATGAATTTCATCTTCATGGGGTTTCTCCTTGGGATTTTTTGCTACATCATTTCTATCAAACAATTTCTCTTAAGGTATGAGTCCCTTTGGAATAAAATTACTCTTGAGCTGAATATTGTCCTTTCCACCAATCATACCCTTTAACTTCTTTTGTTCCTCATTTCCAACTATAGATTCTTCATCTGCTTCAACATCTTCCGGATTTTGATTTTCTCTATCAATAACTGTATTAGCAAATTCATCTAGCATTTCTAAAAATATTTGAATTTGCAAATCATCTTCAAAACCTTGCCAATATTTGGAATTATCGGGAATAGAAGGCATATTCACAACTTCAACTTCATATTTCTTGTTTGAATAAACAAGGATTTTAAGAGCTCCAACAACAGAAGCCAACGAATATACTATCTTATTTTGTATCCTAGGGATCACCATAACTCTGTGCTCACTGAAAAAATTTCCAAACATATCCCAGACTTCATTTCTATATGATGTCATATTGGGGTGCTTAGTCTGATAACTGCCATTTACTTGATTGATCACCAACTCTGAATTTCCATATACATCAATCATGTTTGATTTTAAATATTTTAATGCATCCAATCCTAAAATTAAAGCTTCATATTCAACTACATTATTTGTACATTCAAAAGTTAACTTAAAAGAATAAGCCATAAATTCTCTATATGGAGAAACGATACAGATAGTTGCACCATCCCCTTCTTTACTTATTGATCCATCAAAATACATCATCCATACTCCTTTAGCTCTCTATTTTTGTTCAAGGGCTTCTTGGTTTTTAGCAAAACATTTGTTCTCTTTATATGGGATGATTCTCAGGTTTATCTTGACTGGTGACCATATATGCAAGCCTCTTTTCTCTATACAATTTACTGTGTTCTCCAAAGAGTGGGATTATTGCATATGACATATCCATCTGCAAGGTTCCTTTCAACTTTGAAGCCCAATATCTAGACAACAACATGTCAAACTTTGGGGGAATATCAACAACCACTACATCTATGATGATACTCTTAGCTGAAATCCAAGTAAGAGTAACCACCCAACCCTTAATCAACCCCAAACATTTAACCTTTCTAGAGTCAAAGGAAAATAGATCTTTATATGGCCTTGTAATCTCCAATCCCAAACTTTCAATTACAACCCTTGGCATCAAATTATGTGAAGCTCTTGAATCAAGCATGTCATTGTGAAGGATCATATCATGAACATTCAAGCTTATATAAAAAGGTAGAACTTATTTTGCACTACTATCTTCTGCTCTAGGACCAAGAACAATGGTTGGGGCATCATCATTCAATTCCAATGTATCTGGATGGTATTCTCCTTCAGTTTTGACCATTTTAGTAATTTTCTCTATGTATTCATTATTTTTCAGCAATTCATTAAAAGGGATAGAAATTTCATTTTGTAAACTAAAGGGGGTGATTGTTTTCTCATTTTCTTTTGATGTTTCTTTTTTTATTTTATGGGGCTTTCTTTACAATATATTCTTTTTTTTTTTCTTTTTTTTGTTGGCTACTGAAAGGTTGATCTAGAGGAAGGCTTCATTTATTTACAACTACATCCCTATTTCTCAGGTTCAATTTTCTTTGAAGATCCTTTACAACATTTTGATACCCTCTCAGATATTGTTATGTTTCTAATTCAAATGTATCACAATCTTCCTCTTGAGAAAACATGTTATGTTCTTCTTTTGTCAAATATATATCAGAATCAACAATATCAAAATGATGTATTTCATTATCCAAAGGGTCAACTTCTTCTTCTTCATCAGCATAATTATCTGGGAAAGGATGCCTCACCTGTTGATCTTCTGCATTTCTTTGATTCCTTTGCTCTCTTTGTCTAATCTGTGGGGGAGCAAGTCTCCTAAAACTAAGATTTCTAATCTATGGCTCTGGTTGATCTTTGTTCAGAGGTTTATTATCCAGGGATAATATGTCCATAAGTCTCTCCATGGTTCTCATCATAACATCAAACTTTGCAGCTGTTGAGGAGGAGGTTGAGGCTTGATTATCTTCTCTAACCTTTCTTCTATCTATCTCAAGCTTTTGTTTTATTTTGCCAAAATCCATTAAATTAGCCTCTACCTCCAAAGCATCTTTGAACATAGCAGGTAAGCAACTAATTTTCTTTCTCTTAACAATAAGGCAAAGTCGCTTTCAAATGAACCAACATAATGTAGTTTGGAAACAACTCCTACAAGTGGTTTAATGTCCGTAAGAATTGAATTATACACCCTCGTGAACCTACTGGAAAACTCATGTACATATTCAAAATTTCCCTTTTTTAGATTATTATATTGTGCCAAAATATTTAAAGGATTCTTCTTATCTTCCCATATATCAAGAAAAAAGAGTTTGAAATCCTTCAAATGTAGGAATAGATCTTGTAGGGAGATATTTCAACCATTTCTTTGCCTCCCCAAACAAACTTTGGTCAACTAATCTCATCTTAGCATCATCATAGTCCACTTCCTCCAGGTCAATCAAATCATTAAATCTATCAACATGCTATTTACCTATAAAATTTCCCTCTCCATCATATAATGTGATTCGTTGTGCATAATTTTGCGAGAGGTCATGTAAAGCAGCTGGTAGAGCAAGTGGAACAAACATAGCAACCATAATTCTAGGAGGGTTTTGAACAATATTATGAACTTGTGTCTGAGGGTTTTGGATTATTGGTTTCCTTTCTTTCGTTTTTACAGTCTTTTGTAAATTTTCCCAAAGAGAATCTAAAAGGTAAGACTAAAATCTATTTTAATCAACCACAACTTTCTTTAAATTTGTTTCAGACTTTGATTTAAAGGGGATTGTTTAAATTTTATATCAAAATCAAGATCTTGAAGACTTAAAATCTCTTCTTGAGATAAAGAATAAGATCTTTCTAATTGAGATGTACCTTCTTGATCTTTCCCTTTTCCTTTCCTAATAATTATTTCTGGATCTTCCACAATATGTAAAGGCTTAGGAATATGATTACCTCTTGTATGAACTCTTATGAAAACCAAGATGTCGTCTTTTGAGTCACTCTTTCTTGAATTTCAAATGTGAAATCACGAGGGAAAAATACAGCCAACTTGAAAGATCAGAACTCATGTTTGCCCACATAAATTCTACTCTTCTTGAAAACTGTCGTTCTTCCCAGGGAAAATTTGAAGTCTCGCTCCCCAACAATGGCACCAATATGTTATCTCTCATAATTTATCCTTTGGTTATGTAAGGATAGTTCCAAGGTAACCTTTCAAACCAACATTTAGGAGGAAAGTTGGCTTCTTTCCTAGCAGATAGGCCTCTCTCAACAAATGTCTACAATAGCTAGAGATAATTTTAAATAAACAAGTTTAATGATGATAATGGTAGAAACAAGAGGTTATCATTGGGCATGGAGTCAAAATCATAAGTTGTTATAGATAAACAGGGCTATTGCAACAACATTTCTTCACATAGGAGGGATAATTACTCTTTCACAGCCAAGTTTTTAATTGTCTAGTGGTGAAGAAGAAAAATGAACAGTCCATTAATATGGGCACCAAAAGATGAATCCAATATTAACTTTAGATGAATCCCATGAACTAGGGCATATGATTATGAATTTTGATCCAATAAACTTATTCAAGCATGAAAGATAACACAATGGAAAAGATAACAAGAAAAACATTCACATGAGAAAGTGAAATACATACTGTAAAACAACAACACGAGAATATCCGTTATAGAAAAATTCTTACTTGGCTCTCCAAATTTTATTAACTTGAAAATGCTTAGTTACAAAATTGAGTCTCACTCTCACGGGTTTCGACCTCAATTACATTGAAAACATGCTTTAATACATCAAAATGCTCCTTGAGTTGATACATAACAACCTACATTCTAAAAATAAGCTTCTTGTAACTGCCTTATTACAACTGACATATAACTTAATAAGCTAAATCTCCCTAAAAACTAGAAAACCTTTAATTCCATATTGAAGTGGATCTTGACATATCTTAAATTCAAACATTAAAATGGATATCTTCATTGATGCAACTTATACTTCATTTTCCCAAACTTCTCAATGGTTTTTGGTTGTCTTCATATGCCACTTCAATATTTTCCATTTCTTTAGCCAATACTCTTAGTTCCACATGATCTAGATAAGAAATAGGTGGCAGTTTGGCACCAATCATTCTGAATGAATCGGTATCTCAAAATCCACAACTAGTTTGTCAATGATAGCTTTTCTTGTCAAGGACTGGGTCATATCTTTGAATATTTTGTGATCCAACATAGCCATAACCAATAAATCCTGATATCTAGATTGAGAAATCAGCTTACCATCTTCATCCCAAAAAGAAGGGAGACCTTTCTTAAATAACTCTGTAAATAAGTATCTGAAATACTTCACCTGTTATAACATATTGTCAGTTTTTGCTTGGACACTTCCAATATGATGATGTTTCCCAATAATCTTCCTTGCCCAAGTGATTACTGTAATTATGTCCTTAATGCCAACTCTTTTTAATGATTCTTTAGACAAAGTATTAAGAAAGTTTATGGTATTCTGAGATGTTTCTGCTGGGTTTTTATCTGAGGTCTCCTTCATGTCTGTACACCTCTTCTTTGTTACACTGATTACCACCTCTTTATATTTGATAAAATTCAGATACGGCCTCATTTTTGTAGCTTCAGTAATGATCATATCCCAAATAAAATTTTTGACCCCTTGCACTAGAAATTGCCCTAAAACCTTTTCTTTTAGCTTCTTATTCTTCTCAAGCAACTCTTAATTTTTATTCTCAAAAAAATCTCTTTTCTTCTTCCTTCTTCTTAATCATTTCAGCCAGTCTTTGGTTTTCTACTTTCAAGCCCTTTATCTATTCATCTCTCAAGCTAACTTGGGACATAACTTGAACTATAGTTTTTGTGCTTATTTCTGTAATTGGCCAACCTATTTCCACATGTCCTCTCTTTTCTTTCTCTTCCCTTTCTTTTTCCAAAATCAAATAATTTTCATTTAAGACATCAAGTTTGGCTATAAGGAAATCCCTTTATTTCTCCCATTAGCTATGTTCTTCAACAAATTTTGACAGTTTAGATTTGCTATCACTCAATTCTTGGGACAATGATTCTTTTTCCTTTCCCAAAACTGTCATCTTAGAAGCCTGAATCAACTAGGTGGTTGGAATCTTCAATTTCTTCTTCAGTAGTTGGATAGTGTTTTCTTTCTCAACTAATATCTTGTTTGTATCTTGTCCTCTATCTGGATCACTATCCATAGCTATAATATCACAGTGAAGCTTCTTAATATGTTGTTGATATGTCTTATTTTCAACTTTCTCTTACTTAAGTTGATTCTCCAACCTTGATACTGGAGATTGTAATTTGGAAACCTTTAATGTAGCCTTCATCAAACCAGTGTAAATCACTTCTCTAGTTTTCTTATGTACGTGAATCTTATTAGGAACATGAATTTTATGTAAGTTGAGTCCCATTTCTGAAACTCTATCCTGGGTAGCCACTACCGTAAATTTAGGGTATTTTTCACATGATCCTTTACAGTGACAAGTGGAATATCTTTGTCAAAAATGTCCCTTACCTTAGGAAAAAACTTCAGAGCTTTTTCTGAACAAAGTTTTTTCTCTTGAGCATATTTAGCATACAAGTCATTTATTGACTTGTACTTATCACTAGAACCACTCTCTCGTGCTTCTGCAAAACGATATCAATGAATTTGAAAAACTGGGCCTTGGGACCTTTTCTTTCATCTTTTTTCCTTCAACTTCAACCATCTCTCTATATGAATCCACTTTTGGTATTTTTGTTGTCTCTGAATCTTCATCTTCAACCTCAATCGCCTCTGAAAATCTTATTTTTCCAGTAATCTCAACTTTATTGGGAGTTGGTATTATCATAATTGTTGAGTTCGTTATGGTAGAGGAAATTTCCTGCAGGCTCTCTGAACTCTCTACTTCAGGCAGATATTCCATTAAATTAGATATTTTAGCTAACCCATCTATCTCCTGGTGATCAAATGTTTTGTTTTTGTTCTATTGTCTCCTCTATCATATGATGTGACGAGGATCATAATTAATTTTTGTAGCTTTCATGAAATTCATATCCTAGAGCAAACCTTCAATTACTAGGAGAGAAGCTTTGTTCTTAACAATAAAAGGACCTACCTTAAAAAGAAATTTGATCTCTAAACCTTCCTGAAATTCAAAAGGTGGTCATTCTCCACAACAAGCTTTTTCTTGGTAAATTCCAAGGCAAAAATCTTGGGTGTAAAAAATGCATGCAAGATGTATGGTTCATGAACAAAACCATATACTCTGATGATTATGTGTTCCTTTAGAAGGAACCAGTCTCCAGCACTTATGTCTGGACTAAATTGCAGCATTTCTTCCATCTCAGGCAACACTCTGGGCAGTTGATCTTGAAACATCACTTTATACACTTTTAACATTATGAGATTCATATAATTTAAGGTATTATTCTTGATCTCAGAGGTGAACACTATCTTTGGAAACTTCAAATTTTCTTCATTAAAGAACAATAACATCCTCACCAAGTAAGAATGGAACCTGAAATGTCTAGTCATGTGGAAATTCACTTGCTTTAAATGAATATTCTCAACTTAGAATTCATTAAAATTAAGGCAACATGACTGACTCGACTTGGACACAGGTTTATACATACTCAATTGAAAAAGCAAAGCCAATATGACCTCAGAGAAAAACCTATCACTATCCAACCCTAAAAATTGACTCAACAGGGATAGGACCCATTGGGATTTCTCATTAAACAGGTCAATGTTAAGGGGAAAAGGCTGATTTTCAATAGAAATATCAAGTTTAAGACTTTTAGATAAAAATGTTTGTTTCTCTTAGACTGCAGCATGTCTAAATTGTTTGATTACATTTTCCTCAACAAAATCTTCCAGGTTTAGATAAATGATTGGGGTACTTCTAACACATTTCTGACAACCAACAAATTGATGGGACAAAGGATTTTAGATTTGTTTGAGTCCATTATAACACGTTCATATTGGGAGTAATTGGATGCACACAAGGAAAAAATTCCAGAAAGTTAAGTGTTTGGTATGGACAAAAATAGTGAAAATGAGATCTCTGGACTTTATGCGAGTCAATTCCCAATGTTTTTAAATTTTTTATTCTACTCTTTAGCTCATGTGCTGGACCAAATGAGAGTACTGTGTCAAACACATCTACGTCCTTGTCTTAAAAAATCTCATCCAGTTTACTGAACTCTTGGAACTGTGTTTCAAATTCACGTTACCCTTCCATTTTTAAAAATAACTTGGCGGGTTGATATGCGTGGCCTACCTGACAAATGATGGGTGGAATAAGTGAATTTGACTCGTCTTCCACAGGTGCAGGCACATTCTCCTTTGCACGCAAAATACAAATGATACGTATCCACATGACTTTCCCTTTTTTATAATATCCCCAAAGGTAGTTTTGGGATCGCGAGAGGCGGTTTCTCTCTATCACCTTTCATCCAACGGAATGATTCTCCACCCAACATGTGGAAGGCAATAAAAATTCCGCTCACCTGTTTCATCCTTCTTGCATGTTGCGTGCGCGGAATACACCTCAGCCATTGATTTCTTTCCCCTTCGATCGTATGCCATCGATCAAATCCAAACTTTAACGTTTTCAAAAGGTCATTTTTCCAATCTTTCCCCATATTATTCATTGAGCAAATTCACCCAGTCGATTCCCTGTCTGTGGTTGATATTTTCACCTTTCTAATCTAGACCATCAATTCCTCCATAAGGTACTACAAGCGCTTCACACGCTCATTTTATTCACTTTTTCACTCCAGCATACGGTTCCATGGAGAATTTTGGAAGATCTTTTAAGCACCTAACCTGTCAATTTCATGGTCATACTAACAAAATTCAAAATCTAAGCTCTTTTTCCTTACCTTAAGCCCTTCTCAACTCTATTCCTTACCTTAAGCCCTTCTCAACTTTGTAAACCAAAACTGTGCTAACGGTCATCTCAAGTATCACTATAAATAAATTAAAAACAAATTTGATAATTAACAAAATAAATCCCTTAAGTTGTACTACCCAACTCCTAAGTACATGAGAGTGATCCCTAAAGTCAAGCCAAATGAAAACCATGTCAAAGTAATAATAATAGAAACACAAGTTAACATGGTCATCCCAAGTATCATTATAAATAAATTTAAAACAGAATTGATAATTAACAAAATAAATCCTCTCAAGCCTCGATCAAGCAACTTCAATTCTTTACAATTAAAATGCTAATAGTTAACTTTAATTCTTTGCAATTAAGATGCTAATTGTTAACTTCAATTCTTTACAATTAAGATGCTAATGGTTAACTTCAATTCTTTACTATTAAGATGCTAATGGTTATGTTTGAAAAAAATTATATGTTAAAAATAATATGGTTTTATTCACATTTGTTCTTATCATCTACATCATTCAACTGTGCAGATTTGCTTAAGTTTTTATGTAATATTTTTTTTAAAATTGAAATATTTATAATGCTATAACTATATATTTTTAAATAAAAAATGTTTACTAATATGCCTTAAAAATGTCTACCTAATATGCTTTAAAAATGTCGATGATGAAGTAGGGAAGAAAAAAAAAGAGTCCTCATCCTCATCCTCATCCTCATCCTCATCCTCACATTGATCCGTACAGGAAAAGGTTAAACACAAATGAATTTACTTTTTAATTCACACACATATTTATATGAATGAATTTGTATTGTAATTATTTTGGTTTTAACTTTTTTTTGGGTACTTATAGTGTATTTAATTTAAATTTGGAAAAGGTTAATAGTTAAAATGTTGAAGACATGAAGCTAAGATGAGATTGAGATTTAGATAAAATAAAAAGTGTTTTATTCTATGTTTCAAAGAGGTTAATGATATTGTGATTAAAGTAGATGGTTAAGGTAATTTTTTTAAAATAAATTCATAAACAAAGGTTAAAGTATAAAAAAAGCTAAAAAATAAAACATAAAACATGTAAATTCACACATATTTATATGAATGAATTTGTATTGTAATTATTTTGGTTTTTTTTTTTTTTTTATACTTATATTGCATTTAATTTAAATTCGAAAAGGTTAATAGTTAAATGAATTTATATTGTAATTATTTTGGTTTTAATTTTTTTTTTGTACTTATAGTGCATTTAATTTAAATTCGAAAAGGTTAAGAGTTAAAATCTTGAAGACATGAAAGCTAGGATGAGATTGAGATTGAGATAAAACAAAAAGTGTTGTATTCTATGTTTTAAAAGAGGTTAATGATCTTGTGACTAAAGTAGGTGGTTAAGGTAATTTTTTTAATAAATTAATAAACAAAGGTTAAAGTACAAAAAAGCTAAAACATGTAGCTTTTCATTATGAGAAAACAATTTCTTGCGCAGTCATAAAGACCTCTCTTGAGGAGAAAATAACCTATTGCCAAAATGTCTCTCACATTGTTTTTACAATGTTCATAATAGAGCAAAACTATAAACCCATGAGTTAACAAGAGTTTAACAACTAACCAACAAAAAATAATTTCCATTTCTAAACTAGAAGAAAAGAAAATTAACGAAAAGAGGCTATTGATAGTCGAAACTGGTGCCTGGTCGCCTAACAGAAGGCTTGGCTTCTGTCTTGCTCGTGTCACCATTGTCCTGGTCCGATGCATTGGTACTAGTGTTGGATTTTGAGCAGGTGTTGTGCTTGGTGCAAGTGTTGCTGCCAACTTTGGCAGGATGAACAAATTTCTCCTTGGCAGCTTTCGTTTTCGGCTTGAGCAGCGGCCTCATTCTCCTCATTTTTATCAGT
Organism: Pseudotsuga menziesii; assembly: GCA_001517045.1. Classification (NCBI taxonomy): domain Eukaryota; kingdom Viridiplantae; phylum Streptophyta; class Pinopsida; order Pinales; family Pinaceae; genus Pseudotsuga; species Pseudotsuga menziesii. Next base: position 335,764 of record LPNX011091968.1, on the reverse strand, counting down.
CTTAAAGATACTTTGAATCGAACCGTCTGTAGCAATGGTCATGAGAAGTGCTGAGGGAATACAAAAAGCCACAACCACCTCCCCGCACCAGTTAATGATGACTTGAATTCTTTCCCTGAGCTCAAGGAGGCGTACTTGGCTATGATACCCCGTGACATTATTATCATTTATTTAAGTTTTATTTTTGACAATTATTTTTATGTAAAGAGTTATTAAATACTCAAAAACTCAAAATGACACTTTACACAACAAACTATTTTTTTTATATAAATAAAAAGAAAAATGGTACTTGGAGAGTTTAGCTACATGAGGGGACACCACCATGACACAAGAGAACATGTGTAAGCAAGCTAGAGAAATCTTTACCAATCAAATCCAATCTAGAACTCAGCAACCATACAAGATCCTAAATGATAGGGATTTATGGATTGATTGGACATTTGATTGGGATGACATAAGACCTGGGAAAAACTATATAAGAATGCACTGAGATAGCATGGGACGCCATGTTATGCACGGAGGAACTAGTTGAGTGCTCTCTTTTTCATAAGTCCATCTACTTGTTACGGACTTTACAATAGAGTGCCGCGAGGAAGTGATTGCTTGCGTTCTAGTGCATGGTGGTGATCCAACTCGGGGGTGGAGTGGAGCAAACAACCAAGTTGCTTTCTCCTATTGTTGGGAGGAGCTTACTCTCCATGTAGTTTTCCAACATTACGTTTAAATTGGTACTTCTAGATCCATTCATGGTTGTTTGATTTTCATTGTAGTAATTTGTAAAATGTTCATGGACACTTGAAAATAATTTATGGAAATTGTTTTTATAGAAAATGCGTTCTTTGTTGAATTTTAAATTAACTATTATAATAATTATGTACTTTTAGTAGGTCGAATAATTCTATGATTAAGGTTCTTTGAAGCTTATCGAAAATAATGTTACCAACAATGATTTCAGGACTTGGAATATGATAACGAATTGTTCTCTTTGATATGTTGGTGTTTAAAGTTTTTTTTTTTTTTTTAACTGTGGGAATCGGTAACTGGGCAGTTTTGGTACTTGCGTGACACGGGGTCCATTCCCGTCGGCTGCCACTATAACCCCAGGTGTGTTCACACAGCTCGCAAGCATGGGGCACAGATAAGTCGGGGTGAGATTTGAACTTGAGACCTTCTTTACAACATTCCTTCATTTACACGGCACTTGCCAGTCACTCTACACCCCTACGGGCTTTAAAGTTTTATTTTAAAACTGATTGCAAAGTATATTTTTGTTCCCTGCTCGTTCTATCGTTCATATATTGTTTATTGTGTTTCAAAAAAAGGATTTGAAATGGTAAAACATAGGTCGTTAGGAATCCTTACCCAACGATTTCTTTTGAAAGGAAGTGCGTAGACCGTTTTAATTGTTACATGGTGTAAATTTAAGGGATATACTAAGTAATGTACTCCAAGCTCAAACTCTTACCTTCTAGTTCACTTGGTTTTAAACTCTTCTTCTGCCATGTACTAGTAGATGGTCGACACCTCATAAGTACAACCAGAAACTCTATTTAAGAATAAATACATACGATGTTGTTTTTTTTTAAATAAACTTTGTAAATATTTAGATTCTCATTTTGTAATCTTTTATACTTGCATGGGGTTTTATGACTTCTCTTCTTAAAACAATCGCAAACAATATAATGTCATGCAATTAAAGGTCTTCACAAAGTATTAGAATAATATATATGTACAATTATAATGTATCATTTTCTTTTAGGTAGGAGATTTTTTCCTTTTTGTAAATAGGAAAAAGGATCATACTTAATATCTAGGAAGAAAGCAATTACACATAGATTTAAAGGAAGCATTTTAATATTAAAGAATGATGCACTTATCTTTGTATAATGAATGACAAATAATATTAATATATATATATATATATATATATATACACTTTTTGCAATGAATGTAATATTGTTTTGTGGGTTATATATATATATATAAGGGTATGATGATTAGTATGTAATATGTTTATGACGTAAATTGTTCTATAAAATGGAAATTTGTTTCATGAAGTAAATATAGATAGTATTAATGGATAGACATTATACATTGTATAATAGATAAAGTGGATGTTGTTTTACAAAGATGCAGTGTTATCTCTTTACGTAGTAGATTTTTTCAGAAGAAAAAGAGTTGTTCCTTTACTAAAACGTTACAAGAAGGAATACAAGAAACCGAACAAGGCCAAGATAATCTGAAAAAACATTCACTCCAATCACATTCAAGAAGGCCCTCCAAGGCTAATCCAGAGAGAGCACATTAGGAATCCTAAAAGCTTATCCGAGGAAGCACTAGGAGGGGAGTAAAAACCTCATCCCCTGGGGAGTCCAACTGATCCAAAGTACCAAGGACAAAAATGGAAAAGATAGTACTCAAATCCTAACCATAAGTTAGATGAGTAGGCCATTACAAAAACATAACAGCTCTTTAAAAGAGCTGAAAGGAACCTCCCCCAATAATATCTTAAAGAAAGAGTAATGCCCGCACCACCAATGGGATTGACTTAAAGAAAGAGTAATGCCCGCACCACCAATCTTTGAAGCAACAACCTCATCAAAAAAACCAGAAGGATAGTTGATGGTGGGAGCATTACCAATAACCCTAAGCTTCTTTTTAGAACATGCCACATGAAAAGATATTACCTGATCTAGAATTCTGTAGCACAGAGAGGCACTAACCAAAGGACAATCCTCAAATACACATTTGTTTCGAGATTACCAGATGTTCCAGATAAAGAATAAAGGAAAGTAGAGTAGGTCATTATCCAACTTATTCCAACTGTCCAGGTTTTCCAAAAGAGTAGGCGCCTCCCATGGAATAAACATCTTAAATTGCATATAGATAGAGTCACAGACAACCCGAGCAAAAGGGAAAGATACAGAAATATGGTTCATTGATTCTGAATCCGATTTGTAGAAGCAACATCTGCTTGGACGAGACCAACCCTTCTTCGACAAATTGTCCCAAGTACTAATGCGATTCTCTGAGCAAAGCCATAAAAAACATTTGAGTTTGATCGGTATGTGCCAGGACCATAACTGCATATGATGCCAACTAGTTTTTTTTGGCAGGTTTGAGGAAACAATAATATCATAAGCCAAGTTGACCGAGACATCACTGTTCACAGTATTATGCATCCAAAGCAACGAGTCTTGCTTGTCTGTAAGTCTAATGACACCATGTGACAAACCACTGATGTATCGAGTCCATTCTTCCTTCCAAACACCACCAAGGTCCAGGTCATATGCTGTTAACCAATAGGAGTGAGCAGAAATCCCAACCCCCACGTTGCGAGCTTGGTTGAGTGTGCAGAGGCCAAAGTCTTGGAGATAGTCTTGCAAATCTTCTGAAAGTACATAAGTTAAATTCTGACCTTGAATAAATCCTTTACGTAGTAGATATTAATGGCTTTTGAATGTTGTTGCTTCATAAAGATGTTTGTATGAAGTAAAAGATGTTATTATTTTTCTTTTTAACAATGTGTAAATATTATTGTATTAGTAACTTTAAGGATTGTGTGTATAGTGGTGTTACATTGGCACTCCTCCTCGGCCTCACTGAGGTCATTTCTTAGAAGAAGAAGTGTGTTCATGATTCTATTGAGTTTCCCATGAAGATCTGTCTCTGATCCACCTCGGCTAAATGCTGCAAACCTCCCTCCACGCCTTCCTCTGCAACCAGGGCGAACAATCACTTGGTAAGTTTCTTCATGAGCATATCAAGGTTGATGATTGTCCAATGCAAACGGTGTGCAACATAGAATCTACACGTGGGATGGTTGAACAATTGAACAACTAGAGGAATGTTGCTACATGTGACAAGCATGGGAGTGGGCCTGTCCCCTCTAATTTATGGAACACTCCATTCATTAATGTCGTGGGTTGGTGGCAATTGCATCATCATCACCCTTGATTCCTTATCCCACCACCTACGCCTACCCATCCCATCGTCATTAATTGCATGACCTGTGCCAGCTAGCACCCTATCTAGGGGAAAATATTTTTTTTGAAGATTAATATGGTCAACTAATAAATTATCAAAGAAATATACAAATTTTAATTTTAAAAATTATTCTGTATAAATACAAACAAGTTGTAATTTCATTGTTACAATTTGAATACAAACAAGTTGTAATTTCAATGTTACAATTTGCATATGGAAATTTTAAAGATTAAGATGGTTAACTAAAAAATTATCAAAGAAATATATACAATTTAATTTAAAAAATGATTCCATATAAATACAAACAAGATGTAATCTTAATGTTACAATTTGAATATGGAAATTTTTTGGTATGAAAAGTTGATTTTCAATGTATATCAGCACATATAAGGCAAATCCAAAGTTAAAAAATTAAAGTTTATTAAGATTCCAACAAGGGGAGAAGCCATGTCGTCTCATGACATTAGAAAATGGTAAAAGTGACAAAATCCCTTTGGGATAATGCCACAAAATCTTGAATCCAAGGAAACCCATACCCCTATATAACCGGCCAAGCAAGGGAGAGTGGATACTATGATAGATTTGTATATTTTTTTAAACCATAAGAAGTGTATGTTTTAAAAATAAGTTTATTTCAGATCTTTTGTATTTTTCTATTTATTAATATTGAAATTTTGTTTGTTTATATAAAAAGAAGAGGAGTTTGACCATCCACCAAGTGAAATGTAGCGCACAGAGGCGCTACACAGCCATATGAATAACCATCGGTGGAAAAAAACACTTATAGAACATTGAACAGGCTCCCGAATTTCTTAAAAAAATAATCCAAATAAAATATACAATTACCATGAGTTACAATCAATTCAAACAATATGGAAGCATAGAATTAAAAATAACTTAACAAGCTTAAGCAAGAATTAACCATAGAAATAAAATTGAGATTTTCAGGTGCTTATCGTTGCAGAGTCGGTGAGCTGCCCAAGGAAGATCACTACAGATCCAAGCCGAGCCTTCTCTCTCGAGCCTGCTTTTTTGGTGAAGGCTGTCAGGAGGTTAGGGCTGCATGGCCAGTCAACCACTAATGGGGCTTCCACCTTGAAGGGAGTTCTGATCATGCGTTGAGTGCCTTGGATCCCTGGTGGGGTAGGCCGATGGCGTCTGGGGTGGGCAGAGATCCTCCTTCTGAGCACTCGGCTTCTTTCGATCGACTTATTGCTTCTCAGAACCATAGATCTCGCAAAGGTGAAGCCCCAAAATTTGTCAAAAGACTAGAAGACATGCCAGAAGTGGCCCTACCCTCGGAAGAAACAATCCGGGTGGCCCTCTCCTTGGCAGATCGAGCTCTGATCGGTCAATTCACGGGGCTTTGGCCCTCACCAAAAACTACTAATAGCTGGATTCAACGAAACTGGAGGCCCCTGATCTCAAAAAATGTTGCATCATACTATGTTGGAAGGGGTTAGTTCCTTTTCGACTTCGAATCCAAGGAAGATAAAGACTTAATCTTTAGGAATGGGCCATATTTCATGGGGCCGCAGGGTCTCTATCTCAATGGGTGGACTCTGGACTTCGATCCTGAGGCTGACATCCCCAAAGTTGTACCGGTCTAGGTCGGACTTCCAAATCTCCCTATGCACTGCTGGAATCCCAAATCTCTTCATGCCATTGGGAATGTCCTGGAGAAATACATAGACATGGCCAGCCCCAAGGACCAATATGCCTATGCCTGCATATGCGTTGAGTTAGACCTCGAAGCTGGACTACCAGAAGCTATCAAATTAACAGTGGGGAACTAGGCCCATTTCTGAAAGCTTGACTATGAATAGATCCCATTCAAGTGCAGAGGATGCCATGAATATGGCCACTTCATTCGAAACTGCCCCAAAAAGCCTGAGATCCAACAAAACAAGATGGAGGGATGGCATAGGGTAAATAGGGATAAATCTAAAAACCTTTCAGATGAGGCCCCAAAGAAGGGTGAGGGGAATAGAGAAATCAGTGTTACCTCCCTTGAATGATCTCAAGAAATCCCCAATACTATAGTAATCAATGAATCAAGGGTTGAAGCAATCGAAGCCGAAGAGAAATCTAGTAATGGAGACAATAAGGAGTTGGAATCAACGATCTCAGACCATCATGGGAAAGATCAAGATGAAGGTATAGTAGTGTTAATAGAAGAAGACAGCAGGGATCAATCAGAGGAAGAACCAGAATTGGAAGAAGAGGAAGAGGAGGAAGGGGAAATTGAGTTGTCTACCCCTAGACTGACTAAAACTAAAGGAAGGAAGTCCAAGAAAGAAGTAAGGGAACAAGATACCTACAAGGATAAGCTGCAAGGGTCCCAATTAACTCTAGAAAAGTTGCTGAAAAACACAAGGAATACCTGCCAGCAGGGGCATGCCCAGAAAGGGATGCCTTCAGTCTCCAAAAGTAAGTAATGAAGGTCCTCTCCTAGAATTGCAAAGGTCTCGGTAGCAAATCTAAGGAATAAGCTATCACTTATTTAATTTCTATTCACAAACCGGAAATCTTTCTGATCCAGCAGACCAAAATGGAGGAAGATGCATTTCTCCAAGTCAATATGAAATTCTGGAATAAAAGAGGCAAAGCTGCAATCAGTTCAAGGGGCGCATCCAAAGGCATTGGCACCCTGTGGGATGACAAGAAGTTTGAGGATGTTGACATCAAGTACAACACCTTCTGGATTCTCACCCAGCTAAGGCAAAAAGACTCTAATCTCCTGGTAAGAATTTTCAATATTTATGCACCTAATTCGTTTGCTGAAAAAAAATCTGTTGGAATCTCCTTCGTGAGGAAAGAAGTAACCTGCAGGGTAATGTTATCCTTGTTGGGGACCTAAATGTCATCCTCAGTCAAGATGAAAAAAGAGCAGGCTCCCTGGTCAGAGATCCTATCAGAGAAATGGTGGATGACATCATTTTGGAATGGAACCTCATAGATGTAAATCCCTCTTTGGGAAAATATACTTGGAATAATAAAAGGACCGACCCCAGGCACATTACTGCCAGACTTGATCGTTTCCCGATCCAGGACACTTTCCTCCTGCTTGGCCTGAATTTGTCCTCTAAAATCCTTCCGTTTGGAGGTTCGGACCATAAGCCTATTCTTCTTGAGATGAGGAATGATAAAAACTTGGGCCCCATTCCATTCAAATTCAATCCTTTGTGGGCCAAACGTTCTGAGTTTCTTAGAATTGTTTCCGAGTCTTGGTCTCCACTGGTCACTGTGTCTCCCTTCTTTGTTTGGGAGGAGAAACTTAGACGGTTAAAGAGGACGCTTAAGCCCTAGGCTAAATCGATTCCTCCTCCAGGCCAAGCCAGGTCCCAAGCAACCCTTGCATTGGAGATCCACCAATCTAACCTAGAGGTTGGCACCGTAGACTTTAAAGACATCCAAATGGAGATCAAGTTACATCCGGATCTTCATGCTGCATGCAGGCAGGAGTCTGAATGGTGGAGGAAAAAATCCAGGTGTAAATGGCTGAAGGACGACGATAGAAATACCAGCTACTTCCATAAGTTGGCTAAGGGTAGAAAGAATTATAATCGGGTGACTAAGATCAAGACCAATGACAGGCTGATTACTAATTTTGAGGACATAAAAAATGAAGCATCTAGGTACTTCCACGATTTGTTCACGGCCCAGCCAATTACTGAAGACGTTGAACGTCTGAGTCTTGTCCCTAGTGCAGTGAAGAATAAAGGCAACGCCATTCTGACTAAGAGTATCACTATGGAAGAAATCAAGAAGGTCGTCGATGGCATGGAGGATGACAGAGCTCCGGGTCCAGACGGGTACAATGCTAACTTCATAAAAAATTGTTGGGACATTGTAAAAAATGATTTATTTAAAATGATCTCCAAGTCTCAGAGGTGTAGTAAAATTGGAGGCAGTACAAATTCTGCCTTCCTGGATCTCATCCCTAAAGAGAAGGACTCTAATTCCTTTGACAGGTTCAGGCCAATATCCCTGTGCAATATTGGCTACAAAATTATTACTAAGATCATGGCCGACAGATTAAAAAATATCCCGCCTTATCTAGTTCCGGAGAACCAGGGTGGTTTCGTTAAAGGAAGAAATATCTGGGAGAATGTCATCCTAGTCCAAGAGGCTATTCATTCTAGTCTGAAGCATGGGGACAAAGGAATGGTGGTGAAACTGGATTTAGCAAATGCCTTCGACAGAGTCAGTCATTCTTTCCTATTTCAGGTAATGCGGAGGTATGGATTCGCCTCAGACTTTATCAACTGGGTCAAAGCGTGTATCAGTAAGCCATGGATAGCCCTATTAGTCAATGGAAGAGCTAGTCCCTTCTTCCAAGCCTCGAGAGGACTAAAGCAAGGATGTCTACTCTCCCCCCTGCTCTATGCCATTCAGGCTTCTGTTCTAAGCTTTCAGCTAGAATATGCCGGGCAGGATCAGGATCTTCCAGGCATCGGAATGGGTAGAGGCTCAAAAGACATCAATCATGCACAATTCACGGATAATACTATCTTGTTGGGAGGAGCTAGTTAGATAATCGCCCGCCGGTTCAAGAGTGAAATGAATCGCTACTGTCAAACCTCTGGCAACAAAATCAATTTAAGGAAGAGTCAGATATATGGTTGGAATATTAATCCCAGGGAAATGCTAGATATCTCCTGGGTTCTTAATATGGATGGAGTTGTCTCCTGGGAGTCATTCAACTACCTTGGGGTTCCTATTTTCAAAACCAAGTCCAAGAGCTTTGCTTGGAATCCTATAGTGGATAAAATAAAAAGGAAAATCACTGGTTGGGGGACTGCCTGGTTAAATCTGGCTGGGAAGGTTATTTTAATTAAAGCAGTTTTGAATACCTTCCTAATTTATCAATGCTCGCTGCTTCTTGCACTAGTTAAAATTATAACTCAGATTGAAGGCCTATTGAGATCTTTTCTTTGGCAAGGTGGGGATAATGGGGGAAAAAAATTTGCTCTGGTTAATTGGAAAACTGTCAAACTGCCCAGATCTGAGGGTGGCCTTCACATCAGAGATTTAAGAACCCAATATTTAGCCATGGGATCTAAGCTGCTCTGGAGCATGCTCGACCCCAATCCATCTTGGTGCAGCAGGGTGTTGAGACGCAAATATTTCCCAGGCCAAAAGCTGAGATGCCTGGATGGGGATCGTATCACCAGCAAAGGATCTCCAATTTATAAAATATGTATCAAGGCGTTGCCTTACTTTAGAGAGGAGCTACATTGGATGACGGGAAATGGTAAATTTGTCAGACTGTGGCACAATGTGATTATGAGCAAACTGCCTCCTCACCTACCACGACTTCAAGGCTGGACGGAATCGCTGGGATATAATACTATATGGGATATCTCTCAATGGGAGACCAAAGAAACAAAATGCTGGGCTAGATGGGCTCTTCCAGCGTGCCCGGTGGAGTTAGAAGAAGACAAAAAACTGTTAGTTAACCACCTGGCAGGGCTTGCTCCATTAGCTAAATCCAGAAAGGACAGATGAGGATGGGGGTCTAGCAATTACACAACGACTGAGGGCTACCAGGTTTTTGTAGCAAATTTTAATGTGTCGGTCAATCCAGCGTTATGGAATTATCTATGGAATAGTAGCACGTTACCAAAAATCGAGCTGTTCACTTGGACGTTGCTGCATGAGAGAATTCTTACGGGGGAGAATTTGGAGAAAAAGGGGTTTTTTGGGCCATTTCGCTACCCTCTATGTGATGAAGATTCCGAGAATATCAATCATCTTTTTTTAAAATGTCCATATGCCATCGCAGTCTGGAAGGATGTGTTGAACCGTTGGGGAGACGGAATGCAATTACTGGACAAAATTCAGGTCTGTTTTCTCGGCTAGGACAAATTATATCAAGGAGAGTTGACTAATAAAAAAGGTTTGAAGGCCTGTTGGATGAAGCTTCCCAAAATAATCTGCTGGTGTCTTTGGAATGAAAGAAATCATAGAATCTTTCAGGATAAAAATCAGCCAGCATGGAAGATTACTATTAAAATTAATGCTCTGCTCAAGGAGGTTGTTAGCATCTCAAAGATCCCAAACAATAAAGAAAATCTGACTGATAACGAAAGAAACTGGATGCAAAGTCTTAACATCAAGGCTGCAAATATTAAGGTTGTTAATAAGTTGGAGAACTGGGAGATCAGGATGGACAAGCCGCAGTTTGAGAATTGGCTTAGAGAAAGGAATATTTTTAAGCTATTTTTCGATGGGGCCTCCAAAGGGAATCCGGGAAGAGCGGGAGGGGGAGGAGTTATCATTGATCCTGGAGGGAAAGTTGATTCTGAATACTATTGGAATGTTGGATATGACTCCAATAATATGGCAGAGGCATATGGTCTTTGGCAAGGTCTCATTCAGCTAAAGGAAAAAGGAGTGGATGAAGTTATGGTTTTTAGAGATTCCAGGTTAATTATTCAGGAGTTGAATAGGGGCAATAGGGGAAAGAATGATCGCACAACAAGACTGATTAAGAGAATAAGATCTAAAGCTAATACGTTCAGGAAGATAAAATATTACAATATCCTTATAAATCTAAATGATTTGGCTTCCAACAAATCAGTTGCTGTTGGCCTTCATGAGCTTGTTGTTAACTTGGTTGTCAGTATTGATACTCCTTAGTTCCGATGTGGGCTATATGACTGGTAGAAGTTGGGATTATGGTTGTTTGTTGTAATGCTCTTCCTTGATCAACACTTTCTATGCTGAGTTTTTCAATATAACATAACCGTTCTTGTTAAAAAAAAAGAATTAACCATAAATTAAAACTCCTTAATCAAACAATTAATGATGTTGATTAACCCTTAATCAAGATCTGATGGCCTAAAATACACCTCCCCGATCGAACCTATCGATCACGATTTTTTCATGTTGATTCTTACTTTGTCAACATCGATAGTTGGGAGTCGACACAACAGATCCAACATTACAAATTCGCTCTTGACATCAGACTTCCACGTCGGCACACCAAAGCACATGAAACAAACCCTCCTCCCAACTTGCAACTTTTGACATAAGAAATTTGGATTCAATGCTCCAAAACAAGAAAATACAATGACACCTCACAACTTCCAACTTTGAGTGTCCGCAGTGAGAAGTCAACACTCCAAAATAGGAAAAACAACAACACCTTTTCACTTTCCACTTCTGACGTTGACTATTGGGAGTCGACATGCCCAAATGAACAATACACAAAACACTTTCAACTTTCGATTCCTGATGTCGTCACATCAAAAGTTGGAATTCGACACCATTAAACAAAACTTCAACGAACACTGTCGACTTTCGATTTTCAACGTCGGCACATCAAAATTCGAGAGTTGACATGAACTTGGAAAACATAACAAAACCGCTCCTGACTTTCACTTTCCAATGTTGACACAAAACACTTATAGAGCAATGAACGAGCTCCAAAATTTCTTAAACAAATAATCCAAACAATATATATAATTTCCATGATTTAGAATCAATTCAAACACTACATAAGCATAGATTAAAAACAACTTAACAAGCTTAAAAAATACAAAACACTTTCAACTTCCAATTCCTTATGTCGACACGTCGAAAGTTGGAATTTGACACTATCAAACAAAACTTTAACGAACAGTCTCGACTTCCAATTTCCAACGTCGGAATTCGAGGGTCAACATGAACTTGGAAAACATAACAAAATCACTCCCAACTTTTGATTTCCGACATTGCATGTAGGAATTCAAGGGTCGACACAAACATCACATCATTACAAAAATTAGAGTCCAGACTTCTAATTTCCACTATTGGAACGTCGAGAGTCGACACCAACTAATCGACACTGTAATCAACAGTCGTGATTACTCATCACCATGGTATTCAATGGTATTGATTACTTTGATTCCCAAAGAAACACTTAGGTATTTTTATAAAAAACGAATAAGGAAAAAAACATGTAAAACTAAGGATTTTCCGCCAGGACTTGTTATTGAATCCTTGCTTGCATAAGTATGTGTCAAGCTCACGATTTGAAACCAAAAAAGTAACGGGAAAACATGCCAACAAAGCATAACTAGCCACTACTTAAACTTGAAAACTACATGCTTTTAACCACATACTGACTCATCTAAGATAACATATTACCTCTTGGATTAAAAAAATGAAACAAAGACTTAACAAACAAACTCCCTGTCATAAATCTCTTCTCAGAGTAATTAAGAAACACAAATATTATACCTGCACCAATCAACATTCTTCATGCAAGGTTTAACACATCAAGGAACATGAACTTCACTTAATAACAATGAAGAACTACGTATTCCATAACAACCCAAACCACATGAATTAAAACATACAAAACAAAGACCATATTTATAGTCTTTTCTGTAAATTTATTAAAATAGAGTTAAAATAAAAATAAAAGACAAGCCATAGTCTTCAATGGCTATGCAAGCACTCATGAAGACCGCATGGACTCCCGCTCCTTTCACAAGCTAACCAGAAATATCAAACAATGACATGTTATAACCATTAATATCAATTAACACTACCTACAACAACTTATCAAATTACAATTTAAGCATAAACTTGGAATTTAACACAACAACATTCAAACAAAAATTAACAATCCATTTAAGAAGCATAAGCTATGTTCCTTCTTCTTGAATTAACACTTCTTCTCCATGCCATTATACTTTTATTACACCCATGGATTCCACATGATAATGTAAATTTGTTACATCCACCCCCTTAACAACTTTAACAACCTTTTCAGGATCACAACGTCCTTCAGGCACGAAGCAAATAAGGGGTTAAATCTAAGGAATATCCCTCTTAACCTTACATTAACATTTAAAATGGCACTGCCTTTAACCTTAAGGAAAACACTTAAGCCCACACAAGATAACTTGCAATAACTCTATTAAGCCTTTCCTTATAAGAGATGTCCATACACTGAAATCCAATTACATAGGAATATAACACATTCATCTTAATAAAGGAATGTAACCCAAGAAGCAAGGTTTGAATATGGGAAATAATTTACTCATTATATTCCTTGACATTTCATGGATTTAGCTACCAAAGTCTGAACAAAGAAAATTAATTTAAAAGAATAATTTAACTAACACCAAGAGCAGGTTACATTGTCAATTCATATACAGAGTATTCAAATTATTTAATGATCTGCCATTTATTTAACAGGCATTCGTCATGTACAACATATACAATATGTTCCTTCACTTATGTGTGTGTGTTTTATGTTGTGGTTCACAAACCCCCCAACAGGACTGCTACATCCACAGGAAGAAATCACAAGGGGCCCATCCAAAGGGGCCTCACCTTGTTCACTCTGATTACATAGCTAATCATATGGGGACATCAAGTGAGGGCCTTATATATCAATATATAGCCACCCAGGGATTTGACCTCGAGACCTTCTGCTCACAACTTACAACACTCAACCACTTGAGGTAGCCCACTGGGATATATATATATATATTCAATGACATTATTTCTATCAAACATCAACACTTATTTGGATTCAATAAAAATGGTAACTGGCTTCGTGGCCGCCACGCTCCACACAACCATAGGTATCTTCCCAACCTATATTACTTCAGCACTCAAAGACCACCCCTGCCCTGGGACATGTGAATACACTAGGCTACTTCCTCACTTACCCAAATTTCACTCCACAACAAGAAATATCATTCATAATTCCTCACAAAGCAAAGGAACATTGCACAAAGTTATAGGAATCCAGGAAGACCAGACTACACTCAATTCTATTCCAAAAAACACACTAACCTCTCCATTTTCCTTCCATTAGTGCCACAGTGAAAACCTATCGATGTCTAATCAACACCCTGGAATTTCACCAAAATGGCTCATGCCCTATTCACCATTTCATTTACTACAAACCAAAAGTCAAAAATAGGTAAAACAAGGGTTCAAAGAAATAATTTGGTTGATAAAACACAAAGCAAGTTTTATGGTCAACAACTTAGTGCTCTACAAGATCAATTCTTCCCTTTCAACATCCTCCCACAACATGCTTTGTCCCCTAGCACGTCCTTGCATTCCTTGGAACTCTACTCTCTTCTTGCACACCCACCTTCCATTCCCATCAACATCCTCTACTCTCTAGGTTCTTTCTACACATTCCTCCTTTCATGATAAACGACCTCCTTCATGAGGAATGTGTCAAAAGAGACAATTAATGTTCCACCTAATCTCTCATTAAACATGCTTAACACTTGAGACTGGTTTTTCAGGTTACTATACAAAGGTTTAGGGGAAAATATTCTTCTTTAGGGAATCTAGGTTATAACAAGTTTATATCAAAACCTCCATAGACCCTCTACCACCCCCTTTACTATCTTACTGGTGAATTCACCTGTCTCCCATCTCTTCGACATTTTTCCACTACTGAAGTCAATTATATTTTAATATAAATAAGGTCAAAAGGTACATTTTCTCTACCATACATGCATTTGTATATATGAATTACATTTTACACAAGATCAAATAGGGGTCTTAACCATGGGTATTACATTCCCATCCCCCGTAATTTCAACACCATCCTCAGTGTTCCATTGTTCAAAACTCATGAGAAAGTTTTCAAACTTAACTATAATATACATATTTCAAAACTAGATGGGGATACTCTTGAATCTTCCCACATCTTTTCTTTCTTTTTTTCATTTTTCCAAATCGTTATTTTAGAGCTACATAGGGTCCATTGGACCTTTACCCATCCTGTATCCCTATTCCCAAGATTCCTGGTTGTTCTGTCCAATACATAGACTGGTTGCAATTGGATTTCCCAATTTAGTTCTTCCTTCAACCTCAATCTTGAGTGTTTGTTGCCCTATTTGTTGATTATCCAAAGCTGCACATAACCAAGGTACACTTCTACCTACATCTTCCAATGTAGTAGCTTCTCGTACATTGTATATATTGGTATCTATGTTCTTTCTTTTCTTCGGATAGTCCCTTACATAATGTTCTCCTCCACAGTTCCAATATTTTAATGGAAAGAAAGAATTATGTCCCACAGACTCTGCCACCTTTGCTTCACTTTTCAAAATTTGCAACTTGGAAGGATTATGCTGGTCCTTCTTATCATCAAAAGGTTTGAATTATTTTTCCTTCATATCCTACTTCTCTTTCAGCTTACCTTCCAAATTTTAGTTACCCCATGCCCGCTCTTACCCATGTTCATACATGCATTTAGCCTTCCAAACACATTCCTTCAATGTACAAGGCTTATCATAAGAGATTCTATATCTATAATAGGATGGTAGATCACTGGAAAAACATTTGACTTTAACCTTTTCATCCTGGATGAAGCCAACATAGCTTAATAAGTCCAAGAACCTTTTCTCATATTCTTCCATAAATAACATACCCAGGATGAGTTCAAAGAACTCTTGCATTTTCTTTTCATATTACCTTAGGGACAAATATTCATGCTTGAATAAACTCTAAAATTTCTTCCATAAAATTTGCTTTTCATCCAATCTTTCTACCTGTTTCAACTAATTCCGCCATCGGTAAGCCTTCCCTTGAAGATTATATATGGCAATGTGGGCTTCTTGATTGTCAGAATAATCATATAGCCTTAGATATTTCTTCATTTCCAATAGCCACATTTATACACTTTCACCTAATTTTTCTCCATAAAAGGTGGTAGGATTAATATTATGAAGTCCCCCCTAAATGCCTTATCTTCATGTCTTCTCTTGCACCTCCTTTCACGATAGAGATCACGACATAGTTCAGATTCGTCATTTCCATGATAACTTTCAGCAACTTGACATTGAGATTGAATTCCTATTCTATTTACACCTTTATCTTTAAGGGACCGATATATATAACAAAATTTCATGTTCAACGATTCATATTCTTCCCTTCCCATGATGGAAGATACTTTCTATACCTGATTCTATAACTTCATGAGGTTTTGCATCACTCTCTGGTTTATTTTGTTTACTCCAGAATTTGCAGGATTCTTCCATTCCTATTCTAAATGTCCTTGAATGTTTGAAACACTTCCATTTTGTTTGCATCACTTTGATGACCATTGGATTTTGTCCTTTAATCATCCATCCTCACTTCTTTAGCAAAGTGAGACGCTACATGCTCTTCTACCATCTCTTTAGTATCACTTGCCCGCTATTCTAGCCGCAAGTACAATGGTTTGGATTCAATCACAATTGTTAATCACATTAAAATTCATATGCATGAAATAATTTGCATCATCCACATTCATACGCCATTTAATTCATCAGTTCACACCAATGCAGTGAACAAAACCCAAATATTCAAACCCAAAACATATGCCTACAATTTTCATTAAAGAAAATCATTTTTAATTGAATTCAAGCACTCTATCGATTTCCTAGAGGTTAAGTGTTGAAACTTAGCTTTGATGCCACATTGTAACGCACCCCAATGCTACACAACCACAAGAATAAGCATCGATGACCAAAAACACTTATAGAGCACTAGACATCATCCAAAATTTCTTAAACAAATAATCCAAACAAGATAGATAATTACCACGAGTTACAATCAATTCAGACATTACAGAAGTGTAGAATTAAAAACAACTTAACAAGATTAAAAAAGACCTAAGCATAGATTAAAAACTCCTTAATCAAACAATTAATGGAACCGATTAGCCCTTAATCAAGATACAATGTCCTAAAATTTGCCTCCTCCATCCAAACTGACGATCTTGACTTTTTCGTGCCAATTCTGACTTTGTCAATGTCAGTAGTCGGGAGTAGGTAGAACAAAACCAACATTACAACCTCCCTCTCGAATTCCAACTTCCAACATCGACATTCGAGAGTCGACATACTAAAATAGACAAAACATAACCCTCCTCATGACTTTTGACGTTCAATGTCAGTAATTGGGATTCGACACTCCGAAACAAGAAAATACAATCACACCTTTTGACTTTCAACTTTTGATGTTAGCAGTCAGAAGTTAGCACTTCAAAATAGGATTAACAACAACACCTCTTGGCTTCCGACTTCCGACATCAGCAGTGGGGAGTCAACACACTCAAATGAACAATACACAAAACATTTTCGACTTTTTATTCACGACACCGGCATGTCAGAATTTGGAAGTCGACACCATCGAACAAAAATTCAATGAACACTATCGACTACCTATTTCCGATGTTGGCATGCCAGAATTCAAGAATCAACATGAACTTGGAAAACATAACAAAACCACTCCTAACTCCTAATTTCCAGCATCGACACGTCAAAAGTCGGGAGTCGGTACGAACATCACAACATTACAAAAATCACTCCCGACTTTCAATTTCCAACATCGACACATCAGAATTCGAGAGTCAACACTAACTCATCAACACTATAATCAATAGTCACGATTACTCATAGGCAGGGTATTCAACGGTCCCAATTACTCCGATTCCCAAAGAAACACTTTGCCATTTTTATGAAAAATGACTAAGGAAAAGAACATGTAAAACTAAGGATTTTCCACCATGACTTGGCACTAAATCCTTGCTTGCACAAGTATGTGTCAAACTCACTATTTGATACCAAAACAGTAGCGGGAAAACATGCTAACAAAGCATAACTTGCAAACTATAAGATTTTAACCACATACCAACTCATCCAAGATAACCGATTACCTCTTGGATTAAAAAAAATGAAACAAAGACTTAACAAATAGGCTCCCAGTCATAAATCTCTTCTCAAAGTAATTCAGAAACATAAATATAAGACTTTCATCAATCAACATTCTTCAAGCAAGGTTAAACACATCAAGAAACATGAACTTCACTTAGAAACAATGAAGAACTACTTATTCCAAAGCAACCCAAACCACGTGAATTAAAACATACAAAACAAAGACCATATTTATAGTCTTTTCCATAAATTTACTAAAACAAAAAATAAAATAAAAATAAAGGACAAGCCATAGTCTTCAATGACTATGCAAGCACTCATTAATGATAGTATGGAATCTTGCTGATTTAATAAGTTAACCATAAATATTAAACAATGATATTTTACAACCATTAAATTCAATTAACACTACATGCAACAACTTATCATATTACAATCTAAGCATACGATTGGAATTTAACACAAACACGTTGAACCATAAATTAACAAGCCATTTAAGAAACATATGCTATGTTCTTTCTTCTTGGCATAACCCTTCTTCTCCATGCCATTATACTTTTATTACACTCATAGATTCCATAGGATAATGTAAATTTGGTGCATGCATTCCCTTAACAACGTTAACCACCATTCTAGGATTATAACGTCCTTTAGGCGCGAGGAATATAAGGGGTTAAATACAAGGCATATCCTTATTAACCATGACTTAACCTTTAAAAAGGTAGTGCCTTTAACCTTAAGGAAAACACGCAAGATAACTTGCAATAGCTCTATTAAGCCTTCCCTTCTAAGAGATGTCCATACACTAAAATCCAATTACACAGGAATATAACACATTCATCTTAATGGAGGAATATAACCCAAGAAGCAAGATCTGAATAAGCAAAACACTTTCCTCATTATATTCCTTGCCATTTCATGGATTTAGCTACCAAAGTCCAAACAAAGAACATTAATATAAAAACAGAATTTAACCAACACCAAGAGTAGGTTACATTGTCAAATCATACATAGAGTATTCAAATTATTTAATGATCTGTCATTTATTTAACATGCATTCATCATGTACAACATATACATTATGTTCCTTCACTTATATATATATTCAATGACATGATTTTTATCAAACATCAACACTTATCTAGATTCAATCAAAATGGCAACTAGCTTCATGGCTGCCACACTCCACCTAACCATAGGTATTTTCCCAACCTATATTACTTCAACACTCAGATACCACCCTCGAGATGGGACATGTAAAGACACCAGGAGCCTTCCTCCCTTACTCGAATTTCACTCCACTACAAGAAATACCATTGACATTCCTCACAAATCAAAGGAACATTGCACAAAGTTACAGGAATCTAGGAAGACCAGACTACAATCAATTCCATGCCAAATAACACAATACCTACTTTGGCTTCCTTCCAATAGTGGCATAGTGAAAACCCATCATGCTTAATCAACACCCAGGAATTTCACCAGAACGCTTCATGCCCCTTTCATCATTTCATTGACTACAAACCAACATGAAAACTTAGGCAAAAATAATGGCTTATAGATAACTAATTTGGTTGATAACACACTTAGCAAGTTTTATGGTCAAGAACGTACTTCTCTATAGGCTCAATTCTTCCCTTTTAGAGTTCTCCCACAACTTGTTATGTCCCCCAGTGCACCTATACATTCATTGGAACTCTACTCTCTGCCTGCACATCTACCTCCTGCACACACACCTTCCATGCCCATAAGCGTACAATACACTCTAATTTATTTCTCCATGTTCCTCTTTGCATGAGAAATGGCCTCCTTCATGAGGAACATGTCAAAAGACACAATTAATTTCCCACCTAATCTCTCATTAAACTTGCTTAACACTTGAGACTAGTTTTTGAGGTTGAGTACAAAGGTTTAGGCTTAAAAACATGGTTTAGGGGCAAAGGTGCTTCTTTAGGTACTCTAGGTTATAACATGGCCATATCATAACCCCCCTTACACCCTCTACCACCCCACTTATTATCTCACTGGTGAATTCACTTGTCCCCCATCTCTTTAGCATTTTGCCAACACCGAAGCCAGCTATATTTTAATATTAATAAGGTCAAAAGATACATTTGCTCTACCATACAGGTATTTTCAGATATGCATTACATTTTACACAAGATCAAAATAGGGGTCTTAACCAAGGGTATTACATTCAATACAATTGGAGTGTATCCTATATGTAAGATTGAAAATTTTCATTGAATATGTCAATGGTGAATCGACAAAAGTAAAAACATTTATAAATGATTATATCCTCAATCCTATAGATGTTGCTTTTAATTATCTTTTCTTAAGTGAATCATATGAATGATGTATGATTTTTTAGTTGGATGAACAACATATAAGTTAATATAGCCATAATAAACGATGTATTTGGAGCAACCCATTTGGTTGATCCTAAAAACCTCTAAAATTCAAGTTATTATTGTAGCAATGGTTGTATAAGTCCATGCCTTTATAATATAAGGTTAGTCTACGGACTTAAAAACTATATTATGACAATTTCTAATCTTACCTCCACAGTAAAATCTCCAAACGAGAGTAATATACTCAATTATGAATATTATGTGTATTTAGTAGACTATATATATTTTATAAATATAACAAACAAATGTCAACACCACATGTTTATGATAAAATAGAAATTATGTTTTTGCTACCACCATAGGTAATAAAATAGGAGGTTAAGTTTAGAGATCAACATTACCTACTTAACAAGCAGGACTATGATTGTGCATAGCATTTTTTTCCCAACCATAGGATATAATTCCTCAAGTTCATCCTTGTGTTTAGATATTTCTTTCTAGGGGGGAATCCTTTACATCTAGTGCAACAATATAGTGAGACGAAAAGATAAATACTATATGTAATGGGTATTCCACAAAGATCTAAATACTCCAAATGCGTGATACCAAGATATCTCCATACAAGAATAAGTTATTCTAAAACCAATCAATGTACAAAAAGAGTTTCTCCCAACTCTTTCCTAAACCGTTCCATGCCCTTATTTGTCCATATATATGATCCCAAGAGGCTTTGAATATATAGATAATAAGTTGTTTTCTAGATCATATACGATAAGACTAAGATCATATTTGAGGCCATGGCATAGGCTCTAGTTTAAGAGTTGTCCGCAAACAAAATGATAACAAGTAGAAAGCAACTCAAGGTGTTTGTAGGCCAACCATGTCAAATAAAATTATGTTCAAGTGTCCTAACTAATAATACCCCAAGTGACCTATGATCAATGTAGTTTGTTATTATCAAGCATAGTCAACATAGTCAATGTCATCGATTACAATTAAAATAACCAACCATTGTGAACATAGTCAACATAGTCAATTACAGTTAACATAATTAACCATGTTTAAGAAATTAATAAATCACAATGAACATTGTTAATGTAGTCAACATAGATAACATAGTATTATGTAAGTATAATGTTAAGTATTTTTAAATTTTTATGTAGTTTAATAGTGAAGTTCTAACATGATATAAGTTTTGTAATTTAGTTTGGAAGGTGATAAAGATGATGATCATGAAGGGGAAAGGATCAAGATGAGGACGGGGTTGACGATGAGAATGAAAATCTACCTAATGAAATCAATGTTATGTAGATAAACATTAGGCCAATAAATTGCATCTCGGCTAAAGATATTATTATAGTAAAAGAAAATAAAAATAATATGGCATTGTTATCTCAATCAACTCAAACAATATGTTGCAAGGAAGAGTTCTTCGTGAGGTTTTAATTTTGGTTAAATACTCGAGGTTCAAATCTAGTTAAGTCCCACTAGTTTACTAGCCTCTATTATGGTTGGAATTTGGGATTCCCTCCATTCGTATATTCCAAGGAAGAAGGAGGGATCCCACAAGTTTTTCCTTGGAATATGTATTTTCCAAGGAAAACCTTGTTGATAAACCCAAGGAAAGCTTCCCTACATCTGTGGATGCCATTCCCAATAATCATGTTAGCATATACTAGTGTGTCTCACCCAAGGGGATCTAAATCGAGTACATATCAACACTTATTTTAATAATTTTCCTTGGGTAAACAATATATATGCTTTCTTACATTATGTGAATGACACTTAAGGTAAATGCAATTAGAGCACAACATGTAGTCATCACCCATAGAGACTCTACTAGAGTTGAACTCATGACATCTCAATGACCTTTGCCTTGAAACTAGTCAGTTCAAACTGATTGAGCCAAATTGAGACTAACTAGTTTCAAAGTACACGTCATTGAGAGATCAAAGGTTCAATTGTAGTAGAGTCCCTCTAGGTTAGGAGTACATGTTGTACTCCAATGGAATTTATCCTGAGTTTCCATTCATGGAATTTGACTAGTTGAGTTAACCCCTTGGGTAAAAAATGTTTAAAACGTCTTACCCCACCCTCAAGCACTTAAGCGAGAGTGAGATTGTTAGTAACTTCCTAGTGCAATCAATCCACAAGGGGAAAACATGTCGCAAGTGAATATATATATATATATATAGCTTGGATGGTAAATATGGAAAACTATCGATCTTGATTATAAATCCTAACCCCAAGGGGATCAAGAGAGTTGAATCTATGACCTCCCTAACTTGGGGGGGTGATCTTATGTCTATCTCATGGCTGCTTCAGTAATGCTTGAGTTTACACACATGTGCGCACATGCGTACACAAAAATAAAATAAAAAATGAAATACATATTCCAAGGGAACCCACCGGGCACTTCCCCTCATTCTGAGGATGATACCTAAGGTAGATAGAATTGTGCATAAGCTCAAGACGTTTTAAACACAAGGCTTAAGTTTGTTACAACGATATACTCATTACTAGCTCCACATGTCACTTGCGAGAATTGAACCTAGGTGGTAAGGATTATACTCCTTCTCACAACAACCCAAGCTAGACCCAATTGACACACAAACTATACTATAGAGCCATAGTGTCGCAATTTACATCACTTTTCTTTGTTATTTCCCCCCCTTTTCTCGAGATATAGTGCAAAACCTAACACATTTGGGGGCGTCAAACCTTGCACCATTTTTGCATCAATTGTGCATCCTTTTTGTGTCAATTTTGAGTAAGATGCAATTTTTTCATCATTGTTGTTTTGCGTTTGAGACTTTTTACGATGCAAATCTCATTCTACATTGCTTGTCACATCGATTTTTCATCTCTTGCATCACTTTTACATTTCATTTTCATTATTTTTAAATACCTTGCACCACTTGTGTTGGTTTTGCATTGATTTAGCATCACATTTTCATCGTTTGCATCAATTTTACATCTCTTGAATCACTTTTTCCTCACTTTGCATCACTTTTCCATCTCTCAATCACTTTTGCATCTGTTTTGCCTCACTTTGCCTCACTTTTTTGTTGCTTTTGCATCACTTAATTAACTAATGATTTTTAAACAATATATTCATTATTGTTGTTCTAAACAATAAATATACTTTAGCACTGATTAATACATGGGATAAAGAAATATACATCCATAAATTCTTAGTAATGGATGTACAATTGTCACTTTTATCCTTGTAATAAGTGGTCTACTTTCACCCCACGGGAAATGAGAATCATATTTCCATGTACACAATAATATATGTTTTCCATGTAAACAAGTGGTCTACTACCATCATAGGGAAATATTAGTCTTAACTACAAGAGACATAAATTAAATTTGTAGTCTTGATTGGAACAAGGTTGAGAATATTTTAATATTTTGGCCATCATCCAAAGCCATAGTATATTCTTCTTATGAATCACTATATACGAACATAATTAAAGGGATACTAACACATTTGTATTTAACAAAAAAGATTGAATTCTCGCACTTAAAATTAATCAAAATAACTTAATTCTCAAACTTAAAATTAAAATAGCTTACCTTGGCCACTACATTTTGCAAGTCCTTTACCATCTTTACATAGATTTTATTTAGGGAATGTTTTAGTTAATCATTGATTGAATCGCACCCATACTTCTCCCACTTTATTTAAATCATATGGAACCACAATTAATATTGCCAAACTTACAAATATGATTGATCCCTTAATTTGGAAAAAAAAAGAGAAATAGAAGATATCCATTTAACAAGATAAAAATTGCTTCTAGTTGTAGAAGATGAAACTCTATTGGTGATTCGAGGTCTCTCCATATAAAATGGTGTAATACCCATGAATAAAATAGAATATATAATAGGTGATTATTGATTCTTAATCTTTGTTTTTTTGTAATTAGTGTCTGCAATTACTTGGGTTTTCCCCTTATGCTCTTCCTTATCCTTTTCAAGAGATCATAATCATGAACTCTATATTCCGATCCACCTGAAATAATATCTAATAACACAATGAGTACATAATTAGATAATTAGTGCAAAATTATTATCACATACATGCAATAGCCAAAATAGAGTGTAGACAAATAACACAACATGCATATATATTAAAGATAGTTTTGTC
Source organism: Pseudotsuga menziesii (assembly GCA_001517045.1). Taxonomy (NCBI): domain Eukaryota; kingdom Viridiplantae; phylum Streptophyta; class Pinopsida; order Pinales; family Pinaceae; genus Pseudotsuga; species Pseudotsuga menziesii. Next base: position 311,600 of record LPNX011091968.1, on the reverse strand, counting down.
CAACATTATTTCATTCAAAAATTAACTCTTCCATATGCAAAAAGATAGATTTTTCTATTTCAAAAGTCCCAAGAAAATGAGGCGAGATAAGGGAAAAGGGAAAAGGAGGGAGATAATAGAAGAGGTAAGAGAAGATGGAAGATAAGAAGGAGGGGGAAGAGGAAGAGGAATAATAAAGTGAACAAAAATGAATAAGGAAGGGAAAAAGAGGTTGAAGAAGAGTTATGGGAAGAAGAGGAATATAGGGAGAAGATGAAGAATATGAATATGGGGAGAAGAAAAAGTTGATAAGGAAGAAGGAGGGGAAGAAGAACTAGAGGAGGAAGGGGAGATCGAAGAAGTAGAGGAGGAGAGAAAAGTCGAAAATTAGAGGAGGATAATAAGAGGAACACAAAGAAGAATCAAATATGAGGAGACAAAGTGAAAGAGGAAGAATGACTATTTAGGGAAAAAGAGGAAGAAGAAAGAGGATTCGATAAAAAAAAGGAAGGAGAATTTGGTGGGGGTGGGGGGTGGGGGTCGGGGTGTGTTAGATTTTTATCATTCAAGCTAGCATTATCTTAGGATCTTTAACTGAGAGAATAACAAGCACATCAATCAAACACAAGAGATAATAGACACAAAGATTTTCCTCGGGGAAACCATAAAGGAGAAAACCCCGCAACTTCCTCATAAATAGAATCAACAACAAAAGAAAAACCCCAAAACAGTAAGATGATCTCCCGATAGCAGTAGTCTCTCTCTCTCTTGTCCCAACAACTTCTTCTCTCTCATTTATACGCTACAACTGAGTGTGAATTAATGTGTGATAAATAGAGAGACTCACTCTCTATTTATACTAATTCCCGACTTGACAATAACTCACCAGGGTCAACTCTCTAGGAGAGTCTAATAACCCTAGGGCCCCACAACTGCGGGGAATTTAACCCTTGATCAATAGGAAGGGTTACCCTCTGTGACTTTACATGACTTGTTTACATTATTGAATCTCCCGATAAGAACATCGGGGCATGACATGACTCAATTACATTACGGATACTTCCCGGAATAAACATCGGGGTACAATACATAAAATATACAAGTGAATACATTCCAAAGTTACAAATACATCAACACTCCCTCTTAACTAGGAAGGTATTCTCTCGACACAATTTATTAGCATAGGTCTTCTTCTTTGTATCCACTGGATCATCATCGAGTTATCATCATCTTCATATTCAAGTCATCTTCATCTTCAAGTCATATTCATCTTCAAGTCATCTTCATTGTTGGATCCGGATCATCACTCGATTTGGATCATCACTGCTGGATCATCATCACTGGATCTGGATCATCACTGCTAGATCATCATCACTGGATCCGGATCATCACTAGATCTGGATCATCACTGCTGGATCATCATCATTGGATCTAGATCATCACTGCTGGATCATCACTGGGTCATCATCACTAGTGCTATCTCTTGATTCTTCTCGTCATAGGAAGTTCTACAAAGCCAGCCCTTTTTCATGCTGGCTATAGGGATAGCCTCCATGTAGGTCTTCTTCAGCGCTTATATCTGACTCTAAGTCAGAATGGCCCACCCAACACTTACATCTGACCATGAGAGGAGCACATCCAACAACCATGTCAGAAAGGCATGCCCAACACTCACATCTGACCATGGGAGGAACACATCCAAGAACCATGTCAGAAAGGCCCAACACTCACATCTGCTCATGGGAGGAACACATCCAAGAACCATATTGGAAAGGCTCAGCACTCACATCCGATCATGGGAGGAACACATCCAAGAACATATCAGAAAGGCTCAGCACTTATATCTGACCATGGGAGGAACACATCCAAGAACCATATCAGAAGGGCTCAACACTTATATCTGACCATGAGAGGAACACATCCAAGAACCATGTCAGACGGGCTCAACACTTATATCCATCCATGTGGGGAACACATCCCGCATCCATGCTAGAAGGGCTCAACACTTATATCCAACCATGTGGGGAACACATCCCGCATCCATGCTAGAAGGGCTCATCACTTATATCTGATCATGTGGGAACACATTCCATAGTCTCCTCAGGATGGCTCTGCACTTACATCTGATCATGTGGGAACACATCCCACAGTCACATCAGAATGGTTCTCAGCTCCAGGATGAGTATTCCTGGTAACTGACCAGGTGCCTCCATTCTCCCAGAGAATGGAATTCAACGCTTATATATGATCATGTGGGAACACATCCCACAGTCACCTCATAATGGCTCAGCACTTACATCTGACCATGGAAGGAACCAATCCTATCACCATGTCAGAATGGCTCACAGACTCATCACTTGCCCTTGGAGGGAACCTCTATCTAGAGAACACCAAGCTTCTCCCTGAAGTACTCAAACTTCACTCTGGCCAATGGCTTAGTCAACACATCAGCTATTTGTTCATCCGTCGCAACATACTTGAGCTTCACTGCTCCTCTCTGCACCATATCCCTGATATAGTGATATTTGATCTCGATATGCTTCGACTTGTCATGTAACATCGATTTCTCAAACAACTTCACACAACTATGGTTGTCACAATATATACAAGTAGCATCCAACTAGAGATCAAACAAATTAGACAGTAGCTTCCTCAGCCATACTACCTCACAACTAGTGGAACAAGCTGCGACATACTCTGCTTCAGCTGTACTCAGTGCCACGCAAGACTGTTTCCCGCTAAACCAAGAGATCATGCCTAATCCCATACTGAAGCAGCACCCTGAAGTGCTCTTTCTATCAATGGCACTGCCTACCCAATCTGAATCAACATAACCTTCCAAGTTAATCTTCTGATCAGCCTTATACTTGAGCCCATAATCAACTGTACCCTTTAGGTACCTCAGAATATGCTTTGCAGCAATCAAGTGAACATGTCTCGGATCCGTCAGGAACTGGCTCAAGGTGTTCACAACAAAGCAAATATCTGGTCTCGTATTCATCAAGGACCCAATCATCTGACAATACATTGTAGTATCAACCGTCTCTGATGAAGCATCACTTAGAAGCTTCATATTCGATGCCATGGGTGTGGTCATGGCCTTGCAGTCCATCATCCCGAACCTCTTAGGGATCTCTATTGCATACTTCCCTTGTCTAAGGGAGATTCTGTCCGCATTCTGCCAGACTTCCATGCCTATAAAATAGTGCATCATGCCCAAGTCCTTCATTTCGAACTCGGCAGCAAGCTTCATCTTTGAATCAGCAATCAACCCATCCATACCTGTTACAAACAGATCATCTACATACAACAGGAGTATCACTGGGTTCCCATCTTCAACCTTGTAGTAAAGGTTGGAATCTACTTTACTTTTGGTAAAGCCTAAACTCGATAGGAAGCTATCAATTCTGCCGTACCATGTCTTGGGTGCATGTTTCAAACCGTACAGGGCTTTCTTCAATTTACACACATGAGTGTCCCTGTCATGTGTCTCAAAACTGAGTGGCTGCTCCACATACACTTCCTCTTCTACTACACCATTCAAGAAATCAGTCTTGACATCCATCTGGTGTATCTTCCATTTCATCACTGCAGCCAGAGCAAGTACTGATCTGATGGAAGTGTATTTGGCTACAGGTGCAAAAGTTTCTTCATAATCTATTCCTTGTTTCTGGGAGAAGCCACGAGCCACAAATCTTGCTTTATATTTTTCTATGCTATCGTTTGCACCATGCTTGATCTTGTAGATCCATTTGGAAGTTACAATAGACTTCCCCTTTGGTCTAGGGACAACATCCCAGACATCATTCTTCATGATCAATTGATACTCTTCGATCATAGCATCCTTCCATTCTTTCTTTTTTGTCGCTTCTTCATAGTTGGAAGGTTCTTTATCTATGAAGTCACATAATAAGGCTACATAACCGGAGCAGGACCTGGTTCTTTTCCTTTCTCTATGATTTTCTTCTAGAGCCCCATATCTTTCTCCACCTTGGATAGCTTCTCGTACCCAAGCAGGTTTCCTCTTGTGAGGATTCTTCTCCTGAGGTGGATCTACAGGTTCTTGAGGTCCTTCTATTTCTCGATCTTCTTCTTGAATTTCTTCGTTCATGGTTATGTCACGAGTTAAGGGTACTTCTGTTTCTTCAGGGTCTTCAGCAGGTCTCTTTCTAGATTTGTTGTAAGTTGAGTCTTTGTCAAATGTTACGTCCCTGTTGATGTTGATCTTCTTGAATCCTAGGAAGTATATTCTGTAAGCCTTCGAGCTTTCAGAGTATCCCACAAATATACCCTTCCTTCCTAAAGGATCTAACTTTGTCCTCTTTTATTTCGGAATGTGTATGTACACTGGACAGTCGAATATTCTGAGATGGTCGACTTTTGGGTGCTTGCCGGAAAAGACTTCTTCTGGTGTCTTGTTCTCGAATACTCTATGTGGAGTACGGTTCTGTACATACACCGATGTTCTGGAAGCTTCTACCCATATATGCATGGGAAGATCTTGATCATGAAGCATGGCCCTTGCAGCTTCCATGATCGTTCTATTCTTCCTTTCTGCAACCCCATTATGTTGTGGATTATATGGATTAGTTAAGTCCCTCTTAATCCATGAATCTTTGCATAATGCTTTGAATTCATTTGATGTGAATTATCCACCATTATCTAATAGAAATGTTTTGATCTTATTTTCTATATGGTTCTCGATCAAGGCTTTGAATTCCTTGGACTTGCTGAATACTTCATCTTTGTTCTTCAAGAAGTATGTCCATATCTTCCTAGAAAAAACATCAATAAAAGAAACATAGTATACATACCCACTTAATGAACTGGATGACATCGGACCGCATACATCGGAGTGGATGATTTCCAAGATTCCTTTTGCCTTGCTCTTGCTACTTGGAAATGTCTTCTTTGTGTTCTTTCCTTTCGCACATCCTTTGTACACACCATCATGTTTTGCTTGAATTTTTGGAAGACCTTCAACAACTTTGCTTGCAAGTGGTAGTGCTCTGTAATGCACATGTGCAAGCCTTCTATGCCAAAGGTCATTTGGTTCTACTAAGTCATGAACCAAATCTTGTTCTGGTTGGCCCTTCAATTCATATAGACCTCCCTCTTGTTCCCCAATCACTACTGCATCATCAATAGTCTTTCCCTTTGGCCACATGAGAACTTGGCCATCTATAAATGCAACCCTCATGCCTTTTGCATCCAATGCAGATATGGAGAGGACATTCTTCTTAAGTCCTGGTGCAAACAAGACATCCTTCATCGTCATAAAATTTTCAAAGTCTAGCTTATAAGAGGATTCCCCACTACCTTTTATTGGATACTAGTAGTCATCTCCAAGTTTCACCTTGTGGGGTGATTCATGTTCTGATAGTTTCACAAAGGATTCTTTGAATCCCGTCATATGTTTGGAAGCCCCATTGTCTATAAGCCAATCATTGCTTACATGTGTGATGTTTCCCATGAGAGCGGAAATCAAGACATATTCTTCATCACTTGAAGAATCATTACTTTCTTGCTTGATTCTCTTTGTGGAAGGTTCATCACCTTCTGCAGCATGAGCATGATGTCTTCTCTTGTTTTCCTTCTTCTTATGAGAGTTATTTTTGTTTCTAGGACAATCTTTGGCAAAGTGTCCTCTTTCATCACATGTATAGCATCTGAATTTAGATAAATCTCTTCTAGTATTATCTTTCTGGTGGAAGTGCTTACCTTTGGGTGATGAGAGTTTCTTCTACTTTTCTTGGAGTAGTAAGAGCTTGATCTTCACTTCCATCTTTTCTTCTCGAGCTACTATCCGAGCTTCTTCTTGTGAGCATTCTTCCCACAGTCTACTAAAATTGACTAGCTTCTTTCTAGCACTAACCCTTGAATAAAGGAGTCCCATGATCTAGGGAGACCATTCAAGGTGGTCATCACAATTTCTGCATTCTCTACTTCTTCATCTACTGCTTCAAGCTGTTCCTTGATCTGAGAGACTCTTGAAAAGTAAGACTGGATGGTTTCTGCATTTTGCATCTTTACATTCTTCAATTGTTTTCTCAGAGTCATCTTCCGATTTATGTTCTTCCATTCAAACAGTTTGGTCAGGGCATCAAACATAGCTTTAGGTGTCTTTAGGGAGGACACCTATGGTATGAGGTGATCCTTGATTGAATCAGCAATAATCCTTTTATCCATCACCAATTTATTCTTGTTTTAGGCCTTAGCCTCATCTCCCTATGGAACTGGAACCTCTTCATTGATGTAAGAGTCCAACTCATTTTCTTCCAAAACGAGGGAGATCCTATACTTCCAGGCTTGAAAGTTATCAGCTCCCTCAAGCTTTTCATCAAGCTTGGTATGATGAGACATCTTAACTGAGAACCTCAAATGGAAATACAAAAGATTTAGATCTTACCAGGTCAAGATGTCGGAATTAGATCTTGAGCTGAATTTCTGCAGAGTTGGTTCAGGAGCATATTAGGGTTTGACTTTCCTGGAGTTTTTCCCAACCAAAAACTTTGATCTTGATCTCTAAACTTTGATTTTGAGGAGGAGATCACTCCAGGCCTAAGCTCACTAAAAAATTCCACTTCTATGAAAAGCCCTAATTTCCAGCAGTAGTGTCGGGTCAAAAACTGAAAATGCTCAGAATCAGATTTTGCTTCAACAGAAAGATGCACCCTGGAGAGGAGAGTCATCCCAACCTTCTTTTGCTGAAAAATCTGTGGAGAGAGATCCAAAAAGTAGGAAGCCCTAGTTTCCGTAGCTGCACAATGTCTTCTTCTCAGGTTAGCTCTGATACCATGTTAGATTTTTATCATTCAAGCTAGCATTATCTTAGGATCTTTAACTGAGAGAATAACAAGCACAACAATTAAACACAAGAGACAATAGACACAAATATTTTTCTCGTGGAAACCATAAAGGAGAAAACTCCGCAACTTCCTCAGAGATAGAATCAACACCAAAAGCAAAACCCCAAAATAGTAAGATGATCTCCCGACAGCAGTAGTCTCTCTCTCTCTTGTCCCAACAACTTCTTCTCTCTTAGTTATGCGCTACAACTGAGTGTGTGTGAATGTGTGATAAATAGAGAGACTCACTCTCTATTTATACTAACTCCCGACTTAACAATAACTCACTAGGGCCGACTTCTCTAGGAGAGTCTAATAACCCTAGGGCTCCACAACTGCGGGAACTTTAACCCTTGATCAATAGGAAGGGTTACCCTCTATGACTTTACATGACTTGTTTACATGATTGAATCTCCCGATAGGAACATCAGGGCATGACATGACTCAATTACATTACAGATACTTCCCGGAATAAACATCGGGGTACAATACATAAAATATACAAGTGAATACATTCCGAAGTTACAAATACATCAACAAGGTGGGGAGATATGAAGAGGAAGATGGATGGGGAGAAGAAGAGGAATATGAAGAGGGGTAGAATAAGAATATATTAAGAGAAACAAGGTGGGGAAGAATAAGAGGAAGGAAGGGACAAGAATAAGAAGAGGAAGAATGATGAGTAAAAAAAACAAGAGGAGTGGGAGGATACTAGACCATCCATGAAAAAGAGCACTAACCCATAAATTTAGTATGGAGAAATGTGAAATGTGTTCCCATTGAAATAAAAATAGTGGAATAGGAAGGAAGATTTCAGTAAAGAAGGATTTGGGGAAAAAGAAAGAGGAGGAAGGGGAATATGAAGGAAGAGAAGAAAAGGAGGAGTAGGAAAACAATAGTAGGAGGAGAAGAGGGAAAAAATAAGAATAAGAGAAAGAATATGGAAGAGGAGGATACAAACTGGAATACAAAGAAGTATTTGGAGAAAAAGAGGAAACAGAAGGAGGAGGAAGAATCAAAATAAATGGAGGACGAGAAAGAGATAAACCCAATCCCCCTAAACTCATACATTGTTTTTTTATGTTTAATTTATATTAATTATTTATTGGTAAAACCCTATGTAGGGAAAATATACCCCTTAATGCATCAATCATATTCCTAAACCCCATACCATACATCTACAATTATTTTCCTAAAATCTCAAACCTTACCCATAAATAACATTCCCCCAATGAATAAAAAACCCCAAAACAAACAAAATCAAACTAAACACAATAAACTATACAAATTGGAAGAAGTTAAGACTAAGAGAAAACTAAAAAAATTGGGAGATTTTTAGCTTTGATACAAATGGGACCCCACAAATATCTACTAGACCCAAAAAATCTCCATAATCTTCAAGCAACAAGTCTCCACAGGCTACAAACAAGGAACATATAAACAAAATGAAACATGTGACTTGGACTTGTTCATTAAAACTAAAATGTAGGGACAAAACAACTCAAAAGTTATCATGCGTTATTTTTCTTCTCATAGATTTGTGCCATATTTGTGTTGAATGTGTGATTCTTTGTGGTAGTTGTGGGTTGCGTGTTGCATTTGCATCGAGCTCGCATTGTACAGTGATGCGAAATTGACACAAATGCAATGTGTGCAAGATAAAATATCTCTTAAACAATATTAAGAAGCCTTTGTGATGGTAGAGAATTGGATTGTAGTAGTGCTTGTATTTCAAGAATAAAATAAGTTACAATCTAGAATTGAAACCAAGCACATAAAAATACATATTTGAAATACAATAGTCCAAATTTTTTTACCTATCCAATATCATCTAGCGTTAAGATTCTTTCAAACACAAGCCCAAGAATGAAGTCTGCTTATGAATAGGTCTAGATAAAATTACATACAACATAAAAACCTCATATGTTTTTAGGAAACATTTGTGGTATTATCGGAGTTAGAGGTCAAAAACCTAAAAACAAAGAAAAATGTAGATCGTATGTGGAAGATCTTGAGATCTAGGATGATCCTCAACCTCTCTTTGCATCACCAACTTTAGGGAGACAATTGGATAATTGATGCCTTGTTTGGAGAGGTTGTTTTCCAAGATGTGGAGAGGTTGTTTTCCAAGATGTCATGTTACCTAAAAATATAGATGAAGATGTTTTTGTTGAGATTTATTATCAATATACTAATTTGATCTAGGAAAGGATGAAAATATAAGTGATACATTTATGTAGACCCTTTAACCCTTTCAAATGCCAATTCTAAATTTCCAAATGCCTAAAGGTAATCTAAACCTGTATTCACAACAATCCTAAGCAAAGCATCCATGGATATTATTTCAACACAATTGTTTGAGCCCCTTCCTAATCCCAATTTAAATGTGATGATGTTATGTCATAAATGAATAGATCATCAACAACATCACGACTTCCAAGGTTTCCATACGTAGCTTGATTTAGGAAATCCCAAGAAATGATTTTATTAATATCTAATTTGATATTTGGAATATTGATTTAGGCTATGGATTCATTTTAATATGATCACATATATACTTTATTTCGAAGAAGACTTCTACAGAAGAGAAAATTTTACCTTAAAAAAGGATGGAATTGTTGGTAATCCAAGTACCCCATGGAACTAGATCAGGAAAAGATTTTTTAACAAAATTTAGGTATTTTATCCATCTCTTTATATTTTTAGCCAAGGACAAACTTTCCCAACTTCCCTTACCACCTATTAAGCTTGCGATCTTCTCCTAAATTTATTTGGTAAAAAACAACCCTTCAAAATATGTTGAATTTATCATGCATCATGTTTTCCTATATAATAATAGCTTGGCCCTTGTTAGGACCTTTTTGGAGTACATTAGAAGACAACTCTTTGTTTGATAGGGTGAACTAGAAAAAAAATCTGGATTTGGGGGGAGCTTTTAGCTTCCACAATGGCTTACAACGCTAACTTTGGCAATGTTTGTGGTTCATACCTTTACGTCCCAAGCATCTATGATGATGAACATAGGCAATTAGAAGCAATACCTATGCTCCCATCTAATAAAATACCCTTTCCTTCCATTTCCATATCAGACCAGTGAACATGATTAACACAATGAGGTCAATCAACATCACACTAGGGCCTCATCTCTGAATTCAAGGTATGGAAGTTATAACACCCTTCTCTAATCCCCTCTCTCTTTGTTTAATTTAAATGATAGTTAGAATGTAGTTGGAAATTTTTTTGGTTAATTTCATCAATCAAGATAAAATTGATAACTCTATAGTTGTTCCCTTATGCACTTATTCCAAAAATTATGAACCTATTGAATTCCAAACCCCAAGTAAAAATCCTTATAGGCATGAAAATGGTCTTCCAACCCAATCTCAGTGGATCAGGCCTAGATAAATACTATCCAATCAATTAATAAGGATAATAGGGTATATATATAACTCAAATCAGAGGGGGTAAGGAAAATGGTTAGGATCCTACATAAATGGTTCCCTTCTCCTGTCCTTGGTGCCCGATGACTCCTTTGTATGAAAAGGATACACCATGTGTGGGGGAATTCCATATTCTATGATTATCTCAACTTTCAAAGGATATATACAAGCCCAAATAAATATATAAATTTCACCTTAGATCCTCAATATAATGGGCAAAGGATCCTCTCATATGGGAGATGGAACTAGTACTAAACCTAGATAAGGTTTTTTCTTCTGTTATTAGCCTTGAAAGAAAGTACAAGTCAAAATTGACAAAAAAAGACATAACATAAAATAAAAAGTGATAAAAAATAGTGGATTACAGGGGCCATTAGAGTGGGAAAATCCTAGGGAAAGGGTAAGTAATGCTTTCCCTCTCTATAAATATAACAGGGCTAGGATTCCCTTAGAAATAACTATTGTAATGTCCTCATTTGATTAGGCATTGAGGAACAAAACCGCTAACCTATGTGATTACTGTGGGTTCGAGCGGTTACTGACAGTTAGGGAATCATCTAAGACTGATGCCATCTATAGAAAATCTAGGGAATCATCATGTTATCACCATTAGGTCAAGAAGGGCCACCAGGGCCAAAGGCCACCATCATGCATGCCATCTAAGCATTATTTAAATGATGCATTCACTCATTTAAGTCTCCATGCGCATGCATGCAATTCAACTGCAAATTATAAAATAAAGTGACCTAATTAGGTCAAAGATTAGGGTTTTCGCAGTTGAAAGTTATAAAAGGAAGATAAAGTGAAAGGAGACTCACTTTTGATGATTATTATTTTGGAGCTCTTGAATAACAGCACAGCGTACAACACAGTAGTTGGGGTTGGAGACGACGTCTTCAGCTAGCGGGGTTTTGGCAATGAGATATCTGCCCTAGTCTCATTTAGGGTAAGCCATACAGGTTCACCATTTGTTCTTCCATTCATTCATAGTTATCTAGTATACTACATAGATTGTTGCAGGGGCATGTGTGCAGCCATAAGGGGTTTTCAGCCAGAAATCCCTAATCATTCGTTGGGTCTTCAGATCTCAGTTTTACTTCGCAACCCAGCCACCATTCTCATCATCAGGATCTTACTCCAGTACTCGGTGATTATCAGATCCGATCGTGCTCATCCTGAGCAGTTATTAGCCATTTCAGGATTAGGGGGGCGTGAGCAGCTGCACCTCTCGAACAATTCGCTAGCCTACCTAGAGATCTCAGAACTTCCGCATGTGACAGGCATTCTCTCTGGCACAGGAAGGCTATCAGCCCTACAAATCAGCAGCTTCATTGGACACCTCCTTCACTGAAAACGTCACCCTTAGTTGATCTGGGGTTCGTGCTGCTGGGGTTTCACTGGAAGCAGAAGATATCAGTTCATCTCTGATTCAGCTCTTGATGCATGCCTAATCTCTCAGGAGAAGTATAGACAGCTTATCAGTGGTAAGTGTTCATTCTATCCCACAAACCCTAACCCTAATTTTTGCTATAAAATAGGGATTTTTGCATGGCAGTTTGCATGCCCGGTTGTATCAGCGTATTTACTTAGAATTAGAAAATATCAGGATTTGGGATGTTACAATGATATCAGAGCTATCTTCTTAGCTAGCTGTGGGCTTAAGAAATGAGACATAGATGAATACAGAAGGAGACCCTTTTGTAACCTACAGGAGAAGAAAGAGTAGATACACAAGGGAATTTGAGGATATCCAACTAGAGGATATCAGTTCAGACATGGAACAAACATGTATACACTCTGATAAGGGAAAAGGAACGGGAGAAGAGGAGGACAGGATGGAATTTCACAACTTAGTATCTACATTGCAAGACTTAGCCAAAGGGAAAAAATATGTACTCAATGCAATTAATAGATTATCTGCGAAACCAAAAATAGGTATCAACAGTACACCTCCCTCACCGGTAGATCGAGGATCTACAAGCAGCAGTGGAAAGGTTGCGTACACTAATATATAGAATACACCGCACATATATAGTAGACCTTTCAGCAGGCCTACCATGCCTCACTTCTTGGTAGATACAGTAGGTTGTCCAGTCATGCAGGTAGAACCTAGCGAACCTTTTAGGGCTTATTTGCAAGAATATAGAGGCTTAGGGGATGAGTTTCATGCTGCCATGTCTTTTTCAGATTTCTGCAACATGAAGAGTAGGAACAGGCCCAGGAATTTCAACAAGGGATTCAATCACAACTATGAGTTGTAGAAGACCTTGGGCAGGTTGACCATCCCAAACTTTGATGGGACTCGCGGAGGTTCAACGAGGATATGGGTTCAAAAGTTGGATACCTATTTCCAACTCAATCCCATGACAGAGACAGATGCCATTAAATTGGCTGCACTCCACATGGACAGAGAGGCTCACGAGTGGTGGTACCATGGATTGGTGACATTGGGTCACAACACGATACACTCCTACGGTGAGTTCACTTAGAAGCTCATGGAGTGGTTTGACAGGAAGGATCTAGAGATACATTCAGGGAGTTGGCTCAACTCAAATAGATAGGTAGTGCAGAAGCCTTCATCTCAGAATTCCAGAGGATAGCGGTCATGGTAACAGATGTGTCAGAGAGCAAGTTGACGATGTTATTCACTGAGGCCCTAACAAAGGAACTATGGGGATGGGTGAAAGCCTACAAACCCCTCACTCTAAAGGATTCCATTAGCAGAGCCAGAGATCTATAGGATTCAGTCCCCAAGAACAGGTTCCCGCTCAAAACCAACTTTCCTGTTAGGGACAAGGACAAGAAACCTTTCCAGCAGGATGTTCCCAAGAAAACATGGTTAGACGAGGACACTAGGAAAGACTTGAGGAGGAAGAAACTATGTTTCACTTGTCAGGAACCATGGGTACCAGGACACAGGTGTGCAGGGAAGGTGAAGGCTCACTACATTGAGGTATATTCAGAAAGTGATGAGGATGACTATGAGCAGGAGGCCACAGAAGAACTATGGGCAGCTGAGGAAGAATCACACCAGGGTGATACACTAGAGGGAGTCATTGCCACATTATCTGGAGTACCAAGATTCCATACTCTCAGGGTTAGAGGAGTAGTACAGGGTCATAGAGTAGGAGTATTGATCGATGGGGGAGCAACCCACAATTTCATTGACTCCGCTTGGGTAGCCAAGAGAGGTATTCAGACCGAGAAGTTCGAAGGATTCACTGTAGCAGTAGCCGAGAACTCCAGCATGGAGTGCAACTACTGGATTCCAAAATTGAATGTCACCTTAGGTAACTATCAGATGACAGATTCCTTCTATGTAGTAGATGTATCGGATACTCATGTAGTATTGGGTTTTCAGTGGCTTTATTCCTTAGGGAAATACACTACAGACTACAGGGCAATGGAAATGGAATTCCAGGGACCAAACGACAAATGAGTAGTTTTGAGGGGCATGAACACTTATCCCCCAAAACTGGTCTTGTCACAGAGAATGGAGGCAGTACTCCGATAGAATGATATAGAATGGGCGGCAGAATGTTTGGTCACCTTTAGGAAACCCCCAGAAACCAGCACACGATACCCAAGTGACATTCAGGCCTTACTACAGAAACATGAAAAGGTTTTTCAGTACCTTCCATCAGGTAGACCGCCAAACCGAGGCTTTGAGCAGATTATTGAGCTAGAGGAGGGGACACAAGCAGTCATCACCACTCTTTACTGGCACCCCAAAAGATACAAGGATGAGATCGAGAAAACAATCAAAGAATTACTAGAGCTTGGATATATTCGGCCCAGTTCTAGCCCCTTCACATCCTCAGTAGTATTGGGCAAGAAGAAGGATTGCGCACTACGAATGTGCATCGACTATTGAGCACTCAACAAAATGACCATTAAGAACAAGTATCCCATCCCTAGAATTGATGAACTCATGGATGAACTTTGGGGAGCCAAATACTTCTCCAAGATTGATCTTCCCTCGGGGTACCATCAGATCCGAGTAAGGGACTAAGACATCTCCAAAACAGCTTTTCGCTGTCACTATGGTCACTATGAGTTTTTGGTCATGCCTTTTGGACTTACCAATGCTCTAGCCACTTTTCAGTCATGCATGAACCATACCTTCCGAGTTCAACTATGTAAGTTTCTGCTAGTATTCCATTAGAGAGAATTTGAGGTCAAAAATGGGCCTCAAAAGGACCAAAATGTACTATAAAAATCAACCAATTACATTCTAGTAGATGACATCATCCCCTATGGTTGAGGTGGCATTGCATGAATTAAGAATGCTTATTTGTCACATTTTCTATGGTGGATGAAAACCCATAGTTAACCAAGGTAGTGGTACAAGTACTTTTAAGTCATAAAGTGAAGTAGTCACAATAAAAGTCATTTCACACTTTCTCATAAAATAATAATATTATTATTTTCAAGTAAAGTACTCACAATTCACTTTCTCATAAAATAATATTATTGTCATTTTCAAGTAAAGTACTCATAATTCATAAAAATGTCTTTTCACATTTTTTCATAAAATAATATATTGTCATTTTCATGTTTTTTAATTTTAAATTATATATTCACTCAATTGTATTTAATATCATAATGTCAAACTAATATATATATATATATATAATCTTGTACTTTTAAAATAAATTAAATTCATGAATGATATTTATATGAAAAAAATATGTTTATGCATATAAATTAAATTCATTTTGTTTAATTTTATTTTCAAGTTCAAGACAAATAAATGCTAAAGGACAATAATTTTTTGGGAATTTACAATGAATCTTAGTCACATCATTGTAGAGTTATTTTATTAATTTTATTTTTAGTCAATTTAGAAAAGTAACTCAACCATGGTTATTTATATTGTGCATAAAAAGTAGTGTAGGAGGTGAGTTGTCATATATACCTACCCCATAAAACCCCTAACTCATAATATTTTAATATATCTTATATTTTTGTAGTACATCTCTTAGGAGGCCCATTTTTGACCTCAAATTCTCTCTAATGCTTTGATGACATCCTGATTTACAACAAAACATCTGAAACACCTAGACGAAGTACTTAGCATTCTAGAAGAACACTCGCTTTACGTGAAAATGTCCAAGTGTGAATTTGGCATGAAGGAAATGTTGTACCTAGGGAACATAATCAATGAGGAAGGAGTACAGGTTGACATGGAGAAAATCTGAGCTATCAGAGATTGGCCTGCGCCAAAAATAGTCACAGAATTGAGAGGTTTCTTAGGACTGTGCACCTATTACCGATGGTATGTGAAGGGATTCTCCCAATTTGCAGCACCCCTCACAGATCTCACAAAGAAGGGAGCATTCAACTGGACAGACTTAGAACAGAAAACTTTTGAGGAAATGAAGGTTATCATGAATTCCTGTCCAGTTTTAGCATTGCCAGACTTCTCGCAATCCTTTGTAGTGGAATGTGATGCCTCAGGGGAAGGGTTAGGAGCAGTATTGATGCAAAATCATCACCCAATTGCATTTGAGAGCCGTAAATTGAAGAACTACAAGCGCCACTACTCCATATATGACAAAAAGATGCTAGCCATCTTACATGATCTCATGAAATTCAGACAGTACCTAGTGGGCAGTAAGTTCAAAATCAAAACAAATCATAATAGCCTCAAGTATTTCCTGGAGCAGAAGGAACTGAATGAGCGCCAACAGAAATGGGTCAGCAAAGTACAAGCCTACGATTTTGATATCGAGTATGTAAAAGGTAAGAATAATGTAGTAGCTGATGCATTATTGGATGGACAAATTCAGGATGACAAATACAGGATTGTTGATGACATCATCTATTACAAGAACAGGATATACCTCGTCCCAAAATCCACGTTGAGGAAAAATACCATTCAGGCAGCACATGACTCTCCATTATCAGGACATTAGGGTTTCTTGAATTCCTACATAAAAATCCGAGAGAGGTTCTCATGGAAGGGCCTCAAGGGGAAAGTTATGCAACACGTACAGGAATGTAGCATCTATCAACAGAACAAAGTTGAGAACATCCATCCAGCAGGGTTGCTTCAGCCACTACAAATTCCAGAACAGAAGCGGGAAAGCGTCTCTATGGACTTCATTACAGGGTTGCCCAAGGTCCAAGGGCGAGATTGTTTATATGTAGTAGTTGACAGATTGACCAAGTTTGCACATTTCTTTTCTATATCATCAGATTACTCTGCAGCTCAAGTAGTTGAGTTATTCTTCAGGGAGGTCTTCAAGTTACATGGGTTACCTAAGACTATTGTTAGTGATCGAGATAACAAATTCACAGGTGCCTTCTGGCAGGAACTATTCAGATTAGTGGGGACTGAACTGGCTAACAGCACGAGTTATCATCCCCAGAGTGATGGACAAACTGAAATAGTCAACAAGTGGATTGAAGGATATTTGAGGAACTACGTAATAGGGCAGCAGCGAACCTGGATCAAATGGCTACACTTAGGGGAGTATTGCTACAATACTACCTATCACATGTCTATTAGGATGACTCATTTTAAGGAATTATATGGCTACGAGGCCTTGGACTATGTAGATTTGGCATTTGGGGACAGTAGGGCTCCTAAGGAAAAGGATTGGATACAGGACAGTCAAGATATTCTTAAAATATTGAAGGAAAACTTACAGACAGCCCAGAATCAACAGAATTTATATGCAGACAAACACAGGATTGAGCGAAGCTTTGAGGTAGCGGATTTTGTATACTTAAGGATCCAACCTTACAGACAGTCTTCACTTAAGAAGAAAGGAGCAGAAATTTAAAACCTCAGTTCTATGGACCCTACAGAATAATCAGGAAGGTGGGAGAGGTGGCATATGAACTAGAACTACCACAGGAAAGTAAAATTCACAATGTGTTCCATGTGTCCAACCTAAAAAAGACCCTTGGGAAACACATTGCTCCATCAACATAATTACCTCCTTTAGATGATGAAGGATTGTTGATACTGATTCCTGAACAGACCATACATACTAGAGAAAGGAAGCTCAGGAACAGGGTAATTAGGGAATACTTGGTTCAGTGGAAGGAACTACCACCAGAGGATGCCACATGGGAAGGTGAACAAGTGTTGCAACATCCCAGTTTGCAGTTGCTTGAGGACAAGCAATCTCAAGCAGGGAGGACTGTAATGTCCTCATCTGATTAGGCATTGAGGACCAAAACCGCTAACCTATGTGATTCATGTGGGTTCGAGCGGTTACTCACAGTTAGGGAATCATCTAAGACTGATGCCATCTATAGAAAATCTAGGGCATCATCATGTTATCACCATTAGGTCAAGAAGGGCCACCAGGGCCAAAGGCCACCATCATGCATGCCATCTAAGCATTATTTAATGATGCATGCACTCATTTAAGTCTCCATGCCCATGCATGCAAGTCAACTGCAAATTAAAAAATAAAGTGACCTAATTAGGTTAAAGATTAGGGTTTTTGCAGTTGAAAGTTATAAAAGGAAGATAAAGTGAAAGGAGACTCATTTTTGATGATTATTATTTTGGAGGTCTTGAATAGCAGCACAACGTGCAGCACAGCAGTTGGGGTTGGAGACGGCGTCTTCAGTTAGCGGGGTTTCGACAGTGAGATATCTGCCCTAGTCTCATTCAAGGTAAGCCATACAGGTTCACCATTTGTTCTTCCATTCATTCATAGTTATCCAGTATACTACAGAGATTGTTGCAGGGGCACGTGTGCAGCCGTAAGGGGTTTTAAGCCAGAAAGCCCTAATCATTTGTTGGGTCTTCAGATCTCAATTTTACTTCGCAACCCAACCACCGTTCTCATCATCGACATCTTACTCCAGTACCCGGTGATTATCAGATCCGATCGTGCTCATCCTGAGCAGTTATCAACCATTTCGAGATCAGGGGGGCATGCGTAGCTGCACCTTTGGAACAATTCGCTAGCCTGCCTAGAGATCTCAGAACTTCCGCGTGTGCTAGGCATTCTCTCTGGCACGGGAAGGTTATCAGCCCTACAAATCAACAACGTCATCATACACCTCCTTCACTGAAAACGTCACCCTTAGTTGATCTGGGGTTCGTGTTGCTAGGGTTTCACTGGAAGCAGAAGATATTAGTTCATCTCCGATTCAACTCTTGATGCATGCCTAATCTCTCAGGAGCAGTCCAGCCAGCTTATCAGTGGTAAGTGTTCATTCTATCCCACAAACACTAACCCTAATTTTTGCTATAAAATAGGGATTTTTGCATGGTAGTTTGCATGCCCGGTTGTATCATCGTATTTACTTAGAATTAGAAAATATCGGGATTTGGGATATTACAACTATCCATTAAGCATCTCCATAAGCTTCATAAGTTGGATGTTATCTCGAATCAACAAACTATATCTAGATTGTGAGAAATTATATCGAGATGTGACCCTTCTCTCTAGTTGATTGACCATTCTTTGATCCATATGGACATATATATAGTTTTAAATTGTCTAGAATTAGATAACATGTGTTCAATTTCTAACTTTTATGGTCCCAATAGTGACAAGAAATAATTATTTGATACCTTCTTTAGTGTATATTGTCTGAAAGAGGATATATTTATAGGAGGGATTTGAATTCTTTTATAAGAAGAGATGAAATATGGAGAGAGGTTTCCAGAATGGACCCTCTAGTAGACTGCTTTCTCCATAATATTGAGGAAGTAGGTTTATATGGTCTTGAGACTATAAATTGTTTGCCAACATGAAGGAAACAAAGAGTAGGGAGTAAAGGAATGTAGTGAGTTAATAAGTGGAGAAGCTCAATTTTTTTGGTGAGTTCAATTTTGTGTCCTTTTTGACAAAGTAATGTTCCTCCTTGATCCCCTAATTGTTTTAATATAAATTTTACGACTCGGGTCATCCTAGAATGAGCTAAAACCTCTAAAGAAAAGGTTCCATTATCAAATTTCCCATCAATTAGGTGGAACTATAACTTTTATAAAGCTTTCTATCAAATTTGGGGAAGAATTTCCACCTTTAATTAAAGTTGAGATTTTCCACTTATAACCTTACTTCCTAAAGGAATTTCAAAGATATTAGACATATTTTTTTGTTTATGAAAAGGTAGTGGATGTTTTTTATAGAATTAGAAGCTTGGTAGGAAGTGGGGAACATTTAGGCCATTATCCAATCTTTCTCCGAGTGGATAAGGATGAGCATAAGTCTGTTGGAGCTTTCATATTCAATTCAATTTTGTTGAAGGATGAGTAATTTATCAATATTGTGAAGGAGGAATGGAGACATATCTTGAATTTTTGCACAAGAGTTAGCAATGTTTCTATTTTTAGGCAATACACAAAGAGTGAAAAGAGAAACCCTTGAATGATAAAAAGGAAAATATTGGTCTTTAGAGGGAAATCTAGAAGAGGTGGAAGGAATTATATCCCAAATGTATGAACTAAATTACAAAGTGGCATTTTCCACTAAAGAAAAGACACAACAAAAGCTATATGAAAAAAAAGAAGAGGGAACACTTGGACTAGAAAGACTCCAAATGGAGGTTGGAAAGTAGAGCACTATGACTGGCACAAGGGGATGAGAACACTTAGTTCCTCTAATGTGGAAAATGAAGGAAAAATACCAACACCAATTGAGAAATGTCATTAGATGATGGGAGGAAGGTAAAATTATTTAAAGTGATAACAGATATGGTGGTGTCCCACTTCAAAACTTTGTACAAGGATATAGAAAGAGAAAACCTAACAAAGATAATAATAATAAAAGCTGGCCTCTTACTTCCCTAGATTTATAGACGAGGAGACAAAAGAGAGTTTGATGTCTGAAATTTCCAAGCTATAGTTCTTTTTTTTCCAATAAAAAAACTTATATTATGTATTTCATTTATACACACATCATAGGTGTCATGAAGAAACTACTTGAAACTATATTTTCTTCTTCATTGGGGAACCCACAAAAAAATCTTAAACCCCTATAACTTCATTTTTTTAATTAAATAAAGTTATGCTTTTTTATAAAATTAAAAAAATTAGAGTTTAAATCACATAATTTTAAACAAAAAAAAAGAACAAATTCATCATGTTGTCTTTTAGACTTCCATCAAACTAACTTTTCATCATAATACAAGTTGCTATTTTTCTAAGATCATTCCTCCTTTCACGAACTTTTCTTCATAAAACTGTTATCGTGCATAACCATAGCCTTTTCAAACAATTTATCTACTTCCTTGTTGAAATCTCTATAAACATGATTAAAGAAAATGCTTCTAAACTTTAGCCTCATAAACTCTTTTCATGATTGATTGTAACATCAATTTTCAATCTTGTACATCTCCTTTGTTAGAATCACCTAAAACCTATAGATTGGGAATTCCTATTTTTGATACAACTTTAAGGAGGATCCATAAAGCATAAAATATTTCTTTATTATTTGTCCCCCTCCTTGCTACATATTTAAAAATTATAAAGTGATTTTTCTTGATAAATTGAATACTGCTAGCATCACAAGTATTTGGGGTCCCTTGACAAGCACAATAAAAGGATCCCCAATTTCCAAGGGAAAGTTAAATTTAAAGGTACATTCTTCTCAAAAGGATAAAAGTCCTGGTCTAGATGGACATTCAATTGTTTTTTATTAGGGTTTTATTATTTTATGGAATAATATCTACTTAATGTAGTGTAAGTCGAAGGAATTCAGAACACGTTGCCGTAAGAGTTTTGCATGCAGGCTGAAGTGAGCAGGGCGTCTGAGACGGTAGGGCTTGCTCCCCTCACGTGAGCTCGAGGAGAGCGTGATCCACGAAGCGAGGTTGGGACTGCACGGCTCTTGGACTCTGATATTGGAGGCCTTGCCTGTGAAATCTCATGCTCTGAGGTTGGCTTAGGTGAGGCAGCTTGATGGTGGATGAGGTTGGCGGTAATCCACCGCCAAATTTACGATCGGATGCCTTCGAAAGGCTAATCGCTAATCACCCTAAAAGATCTGGCAAAGGAGATCTCCCGAAGTTCGTTAAAAGACTTGAGGATGTGCCGGAGGTTTCCCTCCCCCCGGAAGAAACGATCAGGGTTGCCCTCTCTTTGGCGAACCGAGCCCTGATCGGGCAATTCACAGGGCTCTGGCCCTCACCTAAAACCACTGACAGCTGGGTCCAAAGGAACTGGCGACCGCTAATTTCCAAGAATGTTGCCTCCTACTCCATCAGAAGGGGATACTTTCTCTTCGACTTCGAATCTAAAGAGGACAAAGACCTAATTTTCAGGAATGGGCCCTACTTCATGGGGCCGCAAGGACTCTATCTCAATGGGTGGACCCCAGACTTTGATCCAGAAGCCAATACCCCTAAGCCTGTGCCCGTCTGGGTTAGATTGCCCAATCTCCCTATTCACTGTTGGAATCCCAAATCCCTACAAGCCATCGTGAATGCTTTGGGGAAATATATTGACATGGCCAGTCCAAAGGATCAATTCGTCTGTGCACGCATTTGCGTTGAGGTTGATCTCGAAGCAGGACTGCCAGAAGCTCTAAACTTAACGGTGGGGAATTGGTCCCATTTTCAAAAACTGGACTGCGAACAACTCCCCTTCAAATGTAGAGGATGCCATGAATACGGGCATTTCATCCGAAACTGCCCTAAAAAGAACACTGAGATCCAACAAGACAAGGTGGAAGGATGGCATAGGGTGAACAGATCCAAATCTAAAAGTCAAGCTAGAGGGGCCCCTAAGAAGGGTGAGGGGAACAAAGAAGATAGAGCTAGCCCATCTGGAAAAACTCAAGAGCCCTCAAAAACAATACAAATGACAGAAGTAAGGGATGAGTCTAATGACGCAGAAGACAGATCTAGCTATGAAAAAAGTAAGGATCTGGAAGCAGGCCTCTCAGATCAAGCAAAAGATAACAAGGAAGGAACAGTAGGAACCAAAGAAGGAGACAATCTGGGGAAATCCAAAGAAGAACCAGAATCGAAAGAAGAAGAAGAGGAGGAAGGGGAAATCGAAATCACTACCCCAAGACTGATTAAAACTAAAGGAAGGAAATCTAGGAAAGAAGTAAGGGAGCAAGCCACTTACAAGGATAAGTTGCAAGGATCCCAGCTAACTCTGGAAAAGCTGCTGAAAAATCCAAGAAACACTCGCCAGTATGGGCACGCCCTGAAAGGGATGCCTACGGCCTCTAAAAGTAAGTAATGAAGGTAATTTCTTGGAACTGCGGAGGGCTTGGAAGTAAAATCAAGGAAGAAGCTATGCTAGATCTAATCTCTCTTCACCACCCAGACATCTGTCTGATCCAGGAAACTAAGATGGAGGAAGCTGCATTCCTCCAAGTCAGTAAAAAATTTTGGAAAAAAAAGGGCATTGCTGCATTAAGCTTCAGGGGAGCCTCCAGAGGCATAGGAACTCTTTGGGATGATACGAAATTTGAAGTTGTGGACATCAAGAACAACACCCACTGGATCCTCACCCTGCTGAGGCAAAAATACTCCAATACTCTGGTAAGTATATTCAATATATATGCACCTAATTCTTATGCTGAAAAATTAAACTGCTGGACTCTACTCCGAGAGGAAAGGAGTAAACTGCAGGGCAATATTATCCTGGCTGGGGACTTGAATGTCACCCTTAGCCAGGATGAAAGGAGAGGAGGTTCTAGGACTAGAGACCCCATTACAGATCTCGTGGAAGAAACCATCATGACGTGGGAGCTAATTGACATTAAGCCCACTACAGGGAAATACACTTGGAATAATAGGAGGACCGGTCCTGGGCACATTGCTTCCAGGTTTGACTGCTTCCTGGTCCAGGACACTTTTCTATTGCTGGGCCTGAACATGACATCCAAAATCTTATCTTTTGGAGGATCTGATCATAAGCCCATCATTTTGGAGATGGTGATTGAAAGAAATATGGGTCCTATCCCGTTCATATTTAACTCTTTGTGGATCAATCATGCTGAATTCTCAAAAATAGTCACTGACTCCTGGGCTCAACCTGTCATTGGGTCTCCCTTCTATGTCTGGGAGGAGAAATTGAGAAGGCTAAAAAAAAATTTGAAGAGTTGGATCAAAACGTTACCACCTCCAAACGTCATTAAACTCCAGGCTGCCACCGCGCTAGAATCACATCAGGCTTTCATGGAGGACAATACCGTGACCCAGGATGACATTTATATGGAAACTAAGCTGCAAATGAAACTCCACGCGGCCTGTAGACAAGAGGCTGAATGGTGGCATCTAAAATCCAGATGCAAGTGGTTGAAGGACGGTGATAAGAACTCCGGATACTTTAACAAATTGACAAAGGCTAGGAAATGCCATAATTGTGTGCTTGAGATCCAGGTAGATGATAGGGCAATCAGTAATTTTGAGGAAATTAAAATAGAAGCCACAAGCTACTTCAGCGACTTGTTCATTGAACAACCCACTACAATTGATGGCCAACTACTGAATCTGGTTGTCACGTCCCCATCCCTCAGACCGGCGAAGAGGACGCGACCAACACCAAGCATACAGGCAAACAGCCCCATGAACATAAACAAGGAATAGTCAATGCTGAAATTAAAAGCTTAACATGATGCATAATAGGATGCACAATCCATCATTTGACATGCACGGTTACTCAATGCATAATTCTTTAATCATACAGCGGAAGCAAACATACATTCCAGCATTAATCATGTTCATCATTTCTCACGAAACGATATATAAATTGCAGAGATGAAGTAACCAGCAGCACTTATCTTTCAAGGAAGAACTCGCCCACAACTAGCTACGTCACTGCAACGTTCCACCCAACCATAGGCCAGCGTGCTCATCAATCTCTCAGCAACGCTGCCACCCCCGAGCTGGGCATGATTCCTCCAAGGATAAGGGTCAACGCCGGCTTACACTTAGCCGAGGGACACAATCAGCAAACCAACACCACTGGATTTACTAGGCCATCAACAGATCGGCCAATCCAGCACAGTCCAAAGGACAACCACTGCATACTAGCAGCAAAATAACCCTTCACAGCCATGTGAAGGAGCAAAGACAACCGGGGATAATCCCAAGCAAACGATGAGCATAGCTCAAGCCCACAAGGCAACACAGAGTTGTTCTTGGCCCTACCGTGGCCAAAACAACTCAGCTGCAACCCCAAAACCAGGGTACTCCAGCAGCCACAAACACACAATGAATGATAGCAGCAATCCACAGTTCCAAAACAGGGAAACTCAGCCAACAGATTGGAAATGAACAGTGGCCCAAAACAAAATTGAGCACCACAGCCAACAAAAGACGTGGGGAAGACAACAGCCCAAAACATAATCAGTGAGCATGGCTCACAGCATAGAAAAACGACCCCAAACAGTCTGTGCATGAGGGAACTTGCACCAGACCACAAAACACAGAGGAAAACATACACATGGCCACAAATCAGTAAGGAGTCTTACACACAGTCCTTGAGTGTAGAAATGGCTCTTGCACCCGAAAATCCTGAGTGACAACCACGATTTCACCCATTCCCTGCGTGAGGAAAACCAACGTAGAACTCCCGTGCATGAGAAGAAGACATAATGTCTCTCTACGTGAGGATCCCAACCTGCGCGTGAGGAGAAACAGCTTCGCCTATGCGCGCGAATCAACCCACGTGAGGAAACAAAATGAAGGATCCCCTATGTGCGCGGATGAACAGAACAACAGTGCACAGGAGGAAGCCGAACTCATCTCTGCGTGAGACATCCACAGACCAAATCCTGCATGAGGATTAACAGGCAATCGGGAGAAAACCAACAGACCCCCTCCTGAAGATTGGAAAACATGGGGAAGAAGAGTGAATGCAGTCATGGGTGGAGTGGGCGCGTGGGCAAGGGACTGACAGTCCTGCCACCTCACTCCCAAAGACAATAACTGCCTCAACCACCAACAACCATTCAACAATAACTCCCCAACTAACAAAACAAGCAATAAAGAGGTTGAAGAGGTTGGATGAGACAAGGAAGATGGCAAAACAAAACAAGGTGGCAACACATGGGTTTTTCCCCCATAGACCAAGGTTTGACATCCCCCACCCCTTATCCTTTGGAACCACGTCCTTTTCATTCAACGTTGCACTGCCGTAGCTGGTTGTGGTTTATTTTAATTGATGTGCGTATTTACATGATGTCGAATTATAATGTGCCACATGGCACGATAAACCATTGGCAACTATCCCTATTGCCGAAACATACACAACCAAATCGATGGTGGGGCCTTTGCCTTAGCTCCTCACCACGATTATTTACAATATATACATCATGCAAACGGGGTCAAAACCGGGGACATTACAATCCATCATGTTAAGCTTTTAATTTCAACATTGACTATTCCTTGTTTATGTTCATGGGGCTGTTTGCCCGTATGCTTGGTGTTGGTCGCGTCCTCTTCGCCGGTCTGAGGGATGGGGACGTGACATTGGTCCCTAGGACTGTAAAGAGCAAAGAAAATGACAATTTGAACAAAGCCATCACACTGGAAGAAATTAAGGACGCAGTTGATAATATGGAGGAGGACAGGGCCCCAAGACCAGATGGGTTTAATGTCAACTTCATAATCAACTGCTGGGATATTATAAAAAAATATTTATTAAAAATGATCAGTAAATCCCAGAAGTGTGGGAAAATTGGAGGAAGTACAAATTCTGCATTTTTGGCTCTCATACCTAAAGAGAAAGAAGCCAAAGCCTTTGATAGGTTCCGGCCAATATCTCTGTGTAACATAGGATACAAAATTATAACTAAGATCATGGCTTCCAGATTAAAACATATTCTGCCAAATATTATCCCGGAGAATCAAGGAGGATTCGTTAAAGGAAGGAAGATTTGGGACAATATTATATTAGTACAAGAAGCCATCCATTCGAGCTTGAAGAATGGAGATAAAGGGATGGTGGTGAAACTCGACCTGGAAAATGCCTTTGACAGAGTCAGCCATCCATTCCTCTTTACTGTAATGCTGAGATTTGGATTCGCTCCTGAATTTGTGTCATGGTTCAAGGCCTGTATCAGCAAGCCTTGGATTGCCCCTCTAATCAACGGAAGAGCTGCTCCATTCTTTCAAGCTTCTAGAGGCCTGAGGCAAGGGTGCCCGCTCTCCCCTCTGCTCTATGCCATTCAGGCCTCGGTACTTAGTTTTCACTTGGAAAATGCCAAGCAAGAGCAGGAGCTTCCAGGCATAAGGCTGGCCAGAGGGACTAAGGATATCAACCATGCGCAATTCGCGGATGATACCATCTTAATGGGAGGAGCCAGTTAGATTATAGCCCGGTGATTTAAAACTGAAATGAACCGTTACTGTCTGGCCTTAGGGAGTAAAATCAATCTCAGGAAGAGCCAGATCTATGGATGGAATTTAAATCCAAGGGAAATGTCAGACATCTCCAGAATTTTAAATATGGATGGCACTGTTAGTTGGGATTCCTTCAAGTACTTAGGGGTCCCTATTTTCAAACAGAAATCCAAGTGCTCAGATTGGAATCCTATCGTGGAAAAAATTAAAAAGAAAATTATAGGATGGGGTACAGCATGGTTAAACTTGGCTGGGAAGGTAGTGCTAATCAAAGTTGTCCTAAATAGCTACCTACTTTACCAGTGCTCTATTCTCCTTGCTCCAGTAAAAATTATAAATCAAATAGAAGGTCTACTGAGATCTTTTCTCTGGAATGGTGGGAAAAATGGAGGAGGTAAAAAGTTTTCGTTGGTCAGCTGGAAAACTATCAAGCTGCCAAGATCCGAGGGAGGACTTCAAATCAAGGACTTAAAATCTCAAAATCTGGCTACTGGGGAAAAATTACTCTAGAATATGCTTGATCCAAATCCTTCCTGGTGTAGTCAGGTTCTAAAAAATAAATACTTTCCGGGATCAAGGCTCAGATGCCTGGAGCGGGAGCACGTGAGGACTGAGGGTTCTTCAATCTTCAAATTATGCAAAAAATCGCTACCCCAATTTGCTGAAAATTTGTATTGGACACTGGGTAATGGGCAAAAAATTCATTATTGGCAGGATACGATCCTTGGAAAACCTCCACCACGAATTCCAGGTTTGCAGAATAGAATGGAGGCGATGGGGATGAATACATTATGGAGTATTTCCAAATGGGAGATGGAATCACCTTATCGTTGGACTGGTTGGGCATTGCCTGACTGTCCAGCAGAGATCGAAGAAGAGAATAAGACATTGATCGCCCACCTGGCTGGGAATGCACCAGTTTCAAAAAAAATGAAGGATAGGCGTGGTTGGGGAAGGAGAATAGGCAGCTACACGATGGCTGAAGGCTACTGGATGTACTCTGAAAACTACAATGTGCCAAATAATCCTGATATATGGAATAGAATTTGGAAAACCATAACACTGCCGAAAATTGATATGTTTAGCTGGACTCTGATGCACCAAAGATTGCTTACTGGTGAGAACCTGGAGAAAAGGGGGATGGCAGGCCCATTCCGCTGCCCCCTCTGTGAGGAAAACTCAGAAACTATTAATCATTTATTTTTAAATTGCCAGTATGCTATTTCTGTATGGAAGGAAGCAATGATGAATGGAACCATTGGGTTTCAATGGACTGGCAATATTCAGGACTGTTTTATTAATTGGGGGAACATGTACCAAGGAGAGCTACTATAGAAAAATGGATTGAGAGTGTGTTGGCTGAAACTGCCAAAGATCATTTGCTGGTGTATTTGGATAGAAAGAAACCAACGATTTTTTCAGAATAAGAACCAACCAGTCTGGAAGTTAGTGGCTAAAATTAATGCTTTACTTGGTGAGGTGGTAAGTGTCTCTAAGATACCAAAAAATAATGCTGGCTTGATAGATAAAGAATTGAATTGGTTGCAAAGTCTTAATATTCAAGCAGTAAATAGTAATGCCCCTAAAAAGCTGGAGGAATGGGAAGTCCGTCTGGATAAATCTCAATTTGAGAACTGGTTAAAAGAACGGAAGATATTTAAATTGTTCTTTGATGGAGCTTCAAAAGGGAATCCAGGAAGAGCGGGAGGAGGAGGAGTTGTCATCAACCCCGGAGGGAATGTTGAAATTGAATATTACTGGAACATCAGTTATAATTCAAATAACATGGCTGAGGCTTATGGGCTCTGGCAAGGCCTCAAGCATGTGCAAAAGAAAGGTGTGGAGTAAGTTATGGTCATTGGAGATTCTAGACTAATTATCCAAGCTTTGAATGGGGGAAGGAGGGGGAAAAATGAGCGAACTAAAAGGATTATTAACAGAATCAGATTTATGGCCAAAAGGTTTAAAAAGATTGAATTTTTCCATGTCCTTAGGGAGCTTAATGGGCTAGCGGATACCACAGCTAATAAATCAATAGCTGTAGACTGCTATGATCTTATTGTAAACTCGACGGTAAGTATGGATATTCCTCCTTAGTCTGCATCCTCCGATTAAGGAAGGAATGATTTGGTGGATGGTTGTAATCTGCTCTGATAAGTGTTTCTTAGCTGAGTCCATTATAACATCATAATCATTTTTGTTAAAAAAAAATGTTGTGTAAGTCAATATTGTCATGATAGGAACTTGGAGCCATCACCTCTACACTTATAACTTTGATCCTCATAAAAGTTGATCCCAAATAGTTTGAGGAATTCAAGCCCATCTCATAATGTAATGCTCTCTTTAGATCATTTCCAAAGTTATTACCTCAAGAGTAAAGGGAGTTTTCTCAAATAATATTATAGAAGAACAATTTGGTTTTACAAGGAAGAGACATATTCATGATGCTATAGGGGTAGCTCAAGACTAAGAAGATCTAAGATATCATAATCAATATGGATATATCCAAAGCCTACGATAAGGAAGGTTGGTTGTATATAAGGTTAGTCCTTGTTCACATTAGTGTCCCCTTTTTCATCTAGATAATTGGTTGTCTCAATTATGTGCCCTACTCAATTTTGATCAATGGGTTAGCATCTAGTTTTTTCAAACCTAATAGAGGTCCTAGAAAATTTTTCCCTTTGTCTCCACTCGTGTTCCTTGTAGTAGAGAGTCTACGACAGATGTTTATGGGGTATGCGAGGAATGGATCAATTGGAGGCATAAAAATTCAAAGATAGTTGAATTTTTCACATTTGTTGTTGTTTATGATGTCTTGTTGTTTGGGAATGATACTATGACAAAAGCTCTCAAATTTAAGGAGATTCCATATTATATAGTAAAGCTATTGCTATGGAAATTAGTGCCCAAAAATCTATTATTTCTTTCAATAGAGTGCCACAAGATCAAGAAGTCATAATAAAAATGTTTTTTCTTTCTTTCTAAAGAATTGAAGTTAATAAAGGCTTAAAATACTTCACTTCATTCTTAAGCCTAATGATTATGCTTTATGTGACTCAATCTGGCTATACTAGAAAGTGAAAAAAGGGTTACCACTTGGTGTAATCTATAGTTGTCGATAAAGGAAAGGTTGACATTGGTTAGATGAATCCTAAAAGAGGTTCCTATTTATTGTATCTGAATGGTATATATTACGATAGGGATGCAAGAAAAAATAAGGAGTTTTATGGACATGAAGATAGAAAAAGGAGGGAGGGGCTTTGGTTAAATGGAAAAGAATGGCTAAGCCAAAGGCATAATGACTGAGGTGACTAGAAAATGTGTATTATTTTAGGAAGGATTTAGCTACAAAAATTCTTTGGAAGGCTTCTTAATAATGAGGGCCTTTGGAATAAGGTTAGTTTACAAAATAATTGGACCCATTTTCCTTTGAATATTGGATCAAAACTCCAGTAAAATCACATTCCAATGCCATAATAATTTGGAGATGATTGGTATTGTCATTTCCTCTTGTAGGGAATTGGCTAGCATAGAGGATTAGTAATTGAAAAAAAATGAGATTAGGTCTCAACCCTTGGGTAGGTAGTATTGGACATTTTCTTCATCCAAAAGTCTTGATATTTACATTTAAAAGCATTCTAAATTTATTGTTCTTGCTAATGCGACAGATCCTACAAACAACAATGTATGACAACATGGATACAGGAAGGTAAAGTCATTATGTATAGAAGGCATGCTCGTAAAATATTGGTTGAGTTTCACTAAGTGTTTATCATTGACTCAAATTTGATTAAATTCAGAATATGATTCATTGGTTTGTTCCAAAATTCTATCTCAAGGTAAGTACATTGTAAAAGTAGGGTATCAGGACATGCTTGTGGACGAAAGTGAGTAAGAAGTCTAGTGGAGAAACGTGTGGAAAGTAAAGGCACTAATGAAATCTAGAATTTTCATTTCATTATCACTTGCTAGAAATACATTGACATGGTATGCACTTCAGAAAAGACCAAGGCACGTCTTGGTATTTGCAACTTGTGTAAGAAATATGGTGAATACATTGATCATTCACTGGTTCAATGTGATTACACAAGGGAGGTATAAGGTTCTATATTGGATTTGACAGAGGGTGAGGGAAGTTGAAGGAAGATGAGGAAACCTTCCCAGTTACTTTGAGATGCCCAACATATCAAATTTTATGTTGTTAACAATCCATATTATTTTGGATACTACATGATTTAAAATTTTGCATATGACGATGATTGTGGATCATAGCCATTTTTTAGTTTCTTTGAGATGCCCAACACATTAAATTTTATGTTGTGAACAATCCATATTATATTGGATACTGCACAATTTTAAATTTTGCATATGAGGGTGATTATGGCTCAAAGTCATGTTTTAGTTTTTAGATATGTGATTGTTTGTATGTAAGAGCGGTATATGCACATGGAATTTTTTTATTTTTTTGAAAGGCCATTGTTTCTTTAAAGGTATTTTTTTATGATTCTTTTCCTAGGAGTCGCTCATGGAATTTTTTATTTTTTGAATAGCCATTGTTTCTTTACATATATATTTTTATGATTTTTTCTTAGGAGTCTCTCTCTCATAGCACTATATGCTCATGGAATTTTTATTTTTTGAAGGGCCATTGTTTCTTTACATATATCTTTTATGATTTTATCGTATGAGTCACCCATGGAATTTTATACTTTTGAAGGTCCATTGTTTCTTTACATATATATTTTTATGATTTTTCCCTAGGATTTGACAGAGGGTGAGGGAAGTTGGAGGAAGATGAGGAAACCCTCCTAGTTTCTTTGAGATTCCCAACATATCAAATTTTATGTTGTGAACAATCCATATTGTTTTGGATACTACATGATTTGAAATTTTGCATATGATAGTGATTGTGGCTCAAAGCCATGTTTTAGTTTCTTTGAGATGCCCAACATATCAAATTTAATGTGGTGAACAATCCATATTATTTTGGATATTGCACAATTTTAAATGTTGCATTTGATGGTGATTGTGGCTCAAAGTCATGTTTTCATTTTCAGATACATGATTTTTTGTATGTAAGAGCGGTTTATGCACATGTAATTTTTTATTTTTTGCATGGTCATTATTTCTTTATAGGTTTTTTTTATGATTTTTTCCTAGGAGTAGCTCATGGAATTTTTTATTTTTTGAATGACCATGTTTTTTTACATATATTTTTTTCTAATGATATTTTGCTATAAGTCTCTCTCTCTTTCTCTAAGAGAAGTATATGCCCATGGAATTTTTATTTTTTGAAAGGCCATTGTTTCTTTACCGTTATCTTTTATGATTTTTTCCTTGGAGTAGCCCATGGAATTTTTATTTTTATTTTTGAAGGGCCATTGTTTCTTTAGATATATTTTTTATGCCATATTTTAGTTTCTTTGAGAAGCCAACATACCAAATTTTATGTTGTGAACAATCCATATTATCTTGGATGCACGACAATTTTAAATTTTGCATATGATGGTGATTATGGCTCAAAGTCATGTTTTAGTTTTAAGATATATGATTGTTTGTTTGTAAGCTGGGCATATGCACATGGAATTTTTTATTTTTTAAAGGGTCACTGTTTCTTTGCAGGTAATTTTTATGATTTTTTTCCTATAAGTCGCTCATGGAATTATTTTTTAAATTGGAAAGGCCATTGTTTTTTTACATATACATTTTTATGAATTTTTTTCTAAGACTCTCTTTCTAAAAGCAATATATGCTCGTAGAATTTCTATTTTTTGTATATATATATATTTCAATTTTATTTTGGAAAGGCCATTGTTTCTTTACATATACATTTTTATGATTTGTTTTTCAAAGGCTCTCTCTAAAAACAGTATATGCTCATAGAATTTCTATTTTTTGAAGGAACATTGTTTCTTTACAATGTTATTTTTATGATTTTTTCATAAGATTTTCTCTCCCACCCTGCCCCTCTCTCACTGTCTCTCTCTGAAAAATTAAAATTGCTGAAGATGCAGATTTGGTGTATAAAATCAACAACCAGTGAATAATCCGGAGTATTCCCAGGTTTGGAAACATCAGGTCAAGGATCAACTCCAGATTGAAGTCATTATGCTAGTTGGGTCAGCTCTAAATGCAGTATCCGAAATCATTTATGAAGAGCTTGGTCTACAACTCAGCATGCTGGGACAGTGGGATTATCTAACACAATATCAAATCCATTTCATTATCCATGTTGATGTAAAGGGGCTAGTTTTTGTTTTATTTGAAATATATGAGGCACACTTGGCAGCCAGTTGTTTCGGGCATCAGTTGAGCAATCATTGATTGTAAGTGGCAGAGGATTAGACAACTGAAGAACATGCATCAAAATCAGAATCGCATCCCAGATCTAGAAGGAAAGTGGCACAGTATTATAAATTGCAGATTTTCAGGCATTAAATCAATAGGCGCTTGTGACAATCAAATTTTCTAAATTTAGAAGAATTCGAATTCAATGCTTAATGAACATTCCATGGCAATAAGATAACTTCAGATCACTTGCTAAATTGCAGATTTTCAGGCATTAAATCAATAGGCGCTTGTGACAATCAAATTTTCTAGATTTAGAAGAATTCGAATTCAATGCTTAATGAACATTCCATGGCAATAAGATAACTTCAGATCACTTGACAGCAGGGGAGAAAATTGGATGCCGGGAGATCAATTCCATATTTCTTGCAACAATTCGAGACCTTATTTGCTATTAGAAATTTGTTCCACAAAGCCCGAATGGATTGGTTAAAGTATTTTCTTGCAACAATTCGAGACCTTGTTTGCTATTAGAAATTTGTTCCACAAAGCCCGAATGGATTGGTTAGAGTATTTTCTATTTATTCTATGATTTTTGTAAAGTGTTTGGCCCAGGCCTGGAATTTCATATATCCTATGCTTGTCAAATGAATATTTGATGACGTTCATGTATTATTTATGATCGTCATTTGACGTTTTATATAAACGTTTTATACAAATTTGTGACTGTCAATACCACAAAATATTCATAACAGTAAAACTTAGATGTTAATAAATGTAATGTATAAATCATCAAACAAGAAACCAGAGTAGTAATAGAATTTTACATAATACATATTAAAATAATTTTTTTGGACTAAGTAATGCCTCTAAATACGAATTAGGCAACATCCTTAACATTTGGTTAAAGATTTATATCAGAATTTATACCAAAAATATATCAAATACAATACCAAAATTCAAAATATTGCCAAGTTCGATATTTCAATAAAGGTTAATAATCTCAAATAATATGGAAACCATAAAACAGTAAAAAGACCCTTCCTACAAATTGTAACCACAAATAAACAACAACCAAATTTATGTTAAAAAAAAAACTTTCCTGCAACATGCTAAAATGAGAAACTATAACAATGAAATGACTATTATAAAATAAATTCTTTTGATTTCAAAATAGAAATCCATAAGAAGAAAGTAAGTAGATGCTTTTGATTTCAAAATAGAGATTAAGAACTAAAGGAACATTGGTTATTGTACAGGGTAACAAAATCATATTCACAAAAATACTATGCTAATTTTAAAACTTGTAATGGTTGTTTAGGTTGCTCAAAGGAGGTGGTTTTATAGTGTGTTAAATAAATGGGTTTATTTTAAGTGTATTTTTTAGTTAATATTTTGGTAACTCTGTAAAATAAATCAGCTGCATGTTGATCTAGTATTCATACTTACCTTTGTTTAGGTTGTTAAGACCTGGTTTAGGATGGGAAAATCATTTATTTTGAAGTCAAAAAGACATCAAAACTTTATTTAGTGGTTTACTTTATAAGTATACATTTTAATTTCATGGCTTCAATTTGGTGTTTTGAATAATCTCTATGGCTTCAGTTTGACCTTTTGGATAATCTATATTTTATTGAGTGTTTTCTAAGTGTTTTAAAATTCTGCAGGTACTTAATTTTTAATTTCATAACTTCCATTTGGTCTAGATTTGTGTAAATTCAGAGGCTATGTTGATAACATATTGCTTTTACAGTAGTCATGGAAAACACTATGAGCAGATTAGATGTATGGGGAGGTATATATATATATATATATCACTTAATCTTACTCTATATTTTCCTTTAAGGTTTTTTTTGTTAAAATTAAATTAAAAGCTTATTAAAATAGTAAATTGGATTGAAAGTTAATTAAAATGTTATATATTGAAATGACTTTTTCCATTTTTAAGTGTTTTTTCTCTCACTTTCCCTCTCTGAAACTTTCCCTCTAGTTTTGAATTCCAAACTTTGATTTTATCAAATGAAATTGCAATCTTATGTATTAGAAAAACTGAACTAAAATATTTTAGGTTTTCAAATCAACTTAAAATGTTGACAAGTTATTCAAATTATAAATTTTTATATTTTTACAAATTTTTATAGTTTTTATGTTTTATATTTTGAATTTTGGCCATGGCCTACTATTAGTTACCACCTCACAATAATTTTGCGATTCACAATAATTTTGCAAACTAAAACTTCAAATCAAGTATTATAAACACATTTAAAAAAGAAAAAAAAATAGTTGAAATTCGAAAGGAGGAATTAACAGTGACTATGGAGACTCTAGTATTATAAATCGAGGAACAAAGATATATGGACACAATTAATAAAAGAAATGGGTTGAAAACATATAGGATTTGTCCCAAACCTACTTTTAGTATGGTCTTCCTAGCTGGCATTATCGTCTCAACATTTCTCCACAATCACAATTCACAATGAAAGCAAAAGATTCCTACTTGATTGAATAAATATTTACCTTATTCATTGTTTTTTCAATAAGTTACATTATCCGGTGTCTTTTTAATTGAGGATTTTGATGATGTTGGATAAAGGCCTAAGGGCATCCAACTTCTCAGTGGCTTGTTTTTAAGCTAAATTTCATTAAAAATTAGGAAAAGTAAAATAAAAATCAATAACAAAAGGACTTAACATGAATTCAACTTACTGATGGAAATCATGAGGGTAAATGGCACTTTGATCTTCTAAAACTCCCGTCAAGCCTGTTCGTGTGAGTGGTAACCATATAACCTCTGTTGGTAGTGCTGGAGCCTAAAAGCGATAGGAAATCCAGCTAAGGAAACAAATCAACACAGACAGCTAGGGTGAAGCGGAGCCAGAGCCAAAGCCTCAGAGGGAAATTGGAAGTTGGGACTTTAGGAGTCCGCCACCTACCTCACCTCCTAAGTAGGAACAATGCAACGAACGTAGCTATTAGCAAAAGGCTGGTGCATCAATTTAGCGATCAATTAATTCATTTTCATGGCTTACAATGCTTCATTAATGAATACCAGCTGGTATTCACCTTTCAAAGTTATGGGATATGGCTCTACCATGTTGATGTAAATACAGTCTACATGCGTATACGATTTGTAGGTATAGAATTTAATTAGCATGCATGGTGTGAAGGTGGCACCCTGGCAGTGATTAGTGTTGTCATTAATAATCAATGTTGTGAACTATCATCAGATTCTCGATTTAAAATCTATAATATATAATGCAGCCGGCTCCCAGACACAAGTATTAAAACTTATGATGGGTAAGCAACGCTGTTAAATGTCCATTTTACGAGATATAATTTTGCAAACATGTAGATGGTGATGTGACAAATTTCAATCCACTTGTCAAATACGTATTGGAAAGGGAAAAACGTCTTGTAGGCCGTCAAATTCCAGGCATGGTCTGGAGTGATTATTTTGAAAGCATGAAGACATATACTCTGTAATGTGTTTTGAAGACTTACAATCCGAATCTGAGATTTCATCTTCTATGAGTCTGGTTTTAGCTTTCCTTTTAAATTTGAATGTTGTGTGGTTGTGTTTAAAGTGGTCTTAGTTATGGATTCTTAAGCAACAATGTTTTTGTTGTGATTGCCCATACTCAGATTTAGTATCTCAGATTCCATGATTATAATGTTTTTTTGAAAATAGTCTTTGATGTTAATGTGTGAATGAACAGTCTGTTCCATATGTTATCAGTAGCTTTGAATAGGAGGCATCTTTGACATTGTTCATGTTTCAGTCCAGTTATCCAATGTTATTCTCGGAATCTAATGTTATTAGTTGTCTTTTGCTTTCTCTATTTTGTAAACCATCTCTTGACCCATTACACAACCACATACCCAATCAAATCAATCAACATTTGCCCAGTGAGCTTAAGATGTGTTGGTCATGCTCTTGAAGTAGTCCATTAGCAGATTCCAGCACAAACAATTGCCAAGCAAATGTATACCTTAGTGATCCACGACCACATTCCTTGATCCCTTGGATCTTATCTACATAGTGGCACAATGCCTCTTTCATTTCCCAAGTGCACTCTATTCTCGACTTGTTCTTCCAAAAGGATAAGTACTCCCACCTTGTCATTTTTCCAAACCCAACTATCTTGTGAGAAATCACCCTCTCCACTTCACCTTCAAGGTTGTTTGAGATCATGGCATGTGCTCTAGATGGGATAGCCTTGCTAGGGTAATTTCCATCAACCAAGCAAGATCATAATTGGCACATGAAAAACATGATGATGTACATGTGATTGCTTTGGTAACTTCAACTTGCAGCAACCTTCCCCACTATGTGTACAACTTCGAATGATCCTTCAAACCTTTGCATCAATGGCCCCATTAGGTTTGTTGGTGGAATGGGAGAATATAAGGGATTTTGTTTATGAGGTCAATTCTCTCAACCCTACTTGATGTGCCATTATTCGTTGGATGATTTTTAGTGACCAAGCAAACTTGGTTAAGGGTGCATGATGAATCTATATTGATTTGGTAGCCTTGGTGATCGACTCATAAGATGGTTAGATGTTATACTAGTTAGATGGGTTTGTCTAGGAGGGCCAAGAAAGTCCACTCGAGTAAATGGGATACCAACAAGGCATTGGGATGAATGCTTCAATAGAGGACAATGTCATCTTATGATGAAAAGGTGATGTGTTGTTTGGGCTAATGCATTATAATGATGAATGCACTAAAGGGATGTATTTGGAATCACAGGTATAACCTTTAATAACTATCATGTGTGGGTCTTAGGTGGATCATGACACACCTTTGCATTGAGCTATCGATTATTTAATGGACTTGAGGGAGGTGATGATGGACTATCACTTGTGGTTGGGAGGTGATGTTATATTCACCAATGGTGAAACTAAGTAGTTGGTATTTTGGATAGTACTTGGCTTAGACTTAGACATGACGCATTGGTTAGGCATAGTTTGGGTGATATAAACAGTTGATGGTCAAGCCCAACTAGCAAAGTCACTCTAGTTCCGCACTACTACTAGGCTTCTCGAATGGTATGGGCTACTAAAGGAAAATGAAAAGTCTATCCCTATTACAATTAACATCAACATCATGCTCATTATAAGCACTGAGAAGTTTATAATTGATTTTATTTTTAATCCTTCTTGGTGTCTAATAGATTAAGGTTAAGATGGATTTATGCTAGTTATGAACATGCAATGATGATCTTAGCCCTAGAGGCAAAGATAGTTTGCCCAACCTCCTATGGTCCTTTGGGGCTCCATGAAATTAGGAGTTCAAGACCAAAGATATTCGATTCGATTATAAATGCCCCCACATATTAGAATCGATTACTCCTAGCCCCCAATGCCCTTATGGATACCTCACCATTGATTAAAAAATACCATGCAATGATTATACAATTTGTGGAATACTTGATTTAAATTTTAGTATGCCAAACTTCCACTATCGATATCGTGTCACATTTTTTTAAAGGTGGCAAAACCTATAATAGCTTTATTGTTAAACTGGAAGTGAGGACAACAATCATTCACTGCTTTCTGTGAATGTGAGTTGACTCGTAACAATTATTCAAAGATAACCATGCCACTTGAAATAACCCATTGGTGGTTCGTAAGGGAGACAAACCTCCACTTCTCCCATTTGGCCTTTGAGGCTTGGGCCATTAACCTATTTTCTTACATTCAAATAAGATAAGCCCTTAACTAATAAAAAAATAGCTTTAGATTATACTCCAATACCCATATTATCACACTTATAAATTACATTTAACTTGAATTAAAATCCACAATATTTTTTTTTACTATTGAAACAATTCCCTTTAATAAATGTAATAACCATTTGCAAACATATCAAAAGAGAATCGAACTACACTTGCTTTCACTAAAAACTTCACTTTCAACACCAATGACTTTAGAACAGGATTACTTTTGATTGTTGGAATGATATCATATCTGTATTCCTGTAGCTAGATTCCTTTTAATTGTTAAAAACAAAACAATAGATTCCTTTAATTGTTAAAAACAAAACAAATGATTGAGGCATACCAAATTTGTGGTTGAAAACAGTAGTCACGCATATCCATGAGCCATGAATTAATCTTGCCAAATATGATTCGTATCCGTAAAGATCTATACATTTCAAAAAACATATAAGGAGGTGTTACGACTAAAATCTAAATGGACTCTCGAAATATGGGTAGAAAGGGATGTAAGCCAAGCAGAGAGAGGAGCGCAGGAGGGCTAGAGGCAGACTGAGAAGGCCATCAACATGACCATAATAATTGATCGCCGCTGCTGCTGTATGGATTACACCAACGAATAAAACTGGTGGCCACACAGAGCGGCGATTTTTTGGTCAGATTGATCACCTTCTCAGTCTGCCTCATGCTCTCCTCAGCCCTCATATATGAAGTTACAAAGACATGTACATGGTAAGAATACAACTGCATATTGATTTCACTTTTGTGGCTTTTTCTGAAATTTGTTTTGTGGCTTTTTTTGAAATTTGTACTTATGCCCTTATCCGTGTAACGCTTTTTGTTTATTATCTATGTGAATCTGATCTATAATTTAATAATAAGAAATCAAAATAGGGCTTATTGATGTAATTCTTTTTATCCTTATTCTTTAGAGCGTGGCCAAATTACCATGGATCTATTTTGATGGTATAGGAATTGTAATTAATTTTATTAATTTTTTCCAAGCAGAAAAGTATTCATATTCATACTGTCACCTGGCTGAAGCTAGCACAAATAGAAGAGTCCTTATACAGAGATTGTTGACCTATCTAGTGGGAAATTCAATTTTCCGCTTTGATCAGCTCAACTACCTTTACCCAGATCCTGTTCCTTAATAAGGGTATTAGAAATCGGAAGAGGCTTTCACTCCTGCTAAATGGTTAGATATCCACTTTGACCTGCTAAATGGTTAGTTACCCACTTTGACTCCCTAACAACACTAATTAGCTAAGTTGTAACTTGTAATCAACTCCTCCTGAATGATTA
Organism: Pseudotsuga menziesii; assembly: GCA_001517045.1. Taxonomy (NCBI): domain Eukaryota; kingdom Viridiplantae; phylum Streptophyta; class Pinopsida; order Pinales; family Pinaceae; genus Pseudotsuga; species Pseudotsuga menziesii. Next base: position 271,737 of record LPNX011091968.1, on the reverse strand, counting down.
TCCACTTGACCTGCTAAATTATTACTTATCCACTTTGACTCACTAACACCATTAATTAGATAAGTTACAATCAATTAACCAAAAATAGTTTAATTTCTTACTTTTATTCTATGGGTTGCAGACTATTTAATACTGAGAAACACTTACATAAACCCAGGAATATATTTGCAACTTTTTACTGTCTGTAACAGCAGTACAAATAGGTGTTTAAAATCAGATTTCAAGTGTATCTTCAGATTTGAGTTTGACTGTTTGTTACAGTTGCGTGGTACAGTGATTTATCAAATTTTATATAACTTCCAGTCTTCTACTTGATATCTACAATGAGTCTATGATTTATCAAATTTTATGTTTCAAATTTTCAATGTGAATGTTCATTGTTCAATAGATCATGGAATTTAGAATGACGAATCATGATTCATAATTTATGATGAAACCTGAAATATGTATTTATGTATGATTGTGACACACACACACACACACACATATATATAGTACCTTGTTTCAAAAATTGGCATATATATGTATCCCCGATGCACCCTAGTACCCTATTTCACAAAGTGGCATCCCCATCCTTGCCCCCGTCCTTTTTTCCATACCCATACTTATCCCGTTCCTGTTCCCGTACCCGTCCTCGTCCCTGTAGGCTGTACCCAAGTTTCCTGGCAACTTAGGTTGCAGGCTTGGCAACCTAATCCGGCAGGGACATCGAAGCCCTCAACATTCACATAGATAGACAGCCTGGGAACTTGACCCATGACCTCCTACTTGCAACTCACAGCACTCAACCACTAGAGCTAGCCCACCAAGCTCAATTTAACATCTTACTATTAGAGGTAATTAATTTTATAAAAATAATATATTTATGTATTTGATTTTCTAGTTGGCTAATTGTTCTATGGTTTGGATTTTCTGGATCATTTTTGCTGAAATTTCAAATACGGCGCCAAATCTTTGATGAAATCACGAGTTTTCATTATTCAAATTGCATTTTTGATTGCAAAAATGGATTCAGCGCCTCAAAAACCCCTGTCACCTCGATTATGCAATTTCAACAATATATATCTGTAATTTTAACAATTCCAGTCAGATTTCAGCCACAAATGAAAAAATGGTCCAAAACATAGAACATTTAGCTTACACCTTTGATTTTTCATATGTTTATTCTATTTTTTTGGGTTGCTATCAGCTGAATATTTGAAATATTTGTCACAGTTAAAATAATAATCCTTTTTGTTGCATAGTTAAGAGCGTTAGCATAAGATGTTGCATAGTTGAGGGTGTTAACCTAAGATCTTGGGACATATCTGCAAGTGGAGAGTGGGGTATGCAACTATCTCCTACTTGTCACAATATAATCTTCCTTTTGTTGCATAGCTAAGAATTTCAATATAAGCTGTTGCATAGTTAAGAGTGTTAACTGTTAACATAAGATTTTGGAGACTCATCTGCAAGTGGCCAGAGTGAGGGTATGCAATTGGCAAGGGCAAAAGCATTAATTTATTTCCTAAAGGAAATGGTGCATTTTGAAAATGTTGTTTATAAGAACTTAGGCGTTATGAAAGGTGTTTTTAGAGGTTCAAAATCACCCAGTACTTTGAGCTTGAGATTTGGCCAGAGTGGGATATGCAATTGGCCAAGGGCAAAAGCATTAATCCACGTTCTAAATGCAATGGTGTTTTTCTAAAATCAAAATGTTGTTTATAATAACTTAGGCGTTATGGAGGTGTTTTTACAAGTTCAAAATCATCAACAACCTTGAGCTTATTCTTTTTACCTCATAAAAAGTCACTTGGGGTTTTGAAACTGGGTGTCAAAAGTAAAATGGCAAACCCTTAAGCTAAAATAGCAAATTTCGAAGTAAATTTTTATTTTTAAGCAAAGTTGTCATACTTTTATAACAAAGTTGTAAAAAGAAGTTTTGCCAAGATACTGAAAATGGAGTGTTGTTGTTTCCCACCAAGATTGGATTCTTTCTGCTGAGTAACATGTTTGCCCAGTCCCTGCAGATCCCTGCAGATAGTCTTGGTGCTTTCCACATAATCGCAACTTCTGTTAGTTTTACTGCTTTGTCTAAATGTGTACTATTCACTATGTATCCATATTTCACAAACACAGTTAACGGGAAAAATGTCGAGACTTATATAGATTTTCTAGTTTCAGACTAATTTCTGAACTTTGATTAAGGAATTTGCAAAAATGTTTACATTATCATACAGCTCCCACATATCAAATTCAAGATCATTATTTATATTATCAAGCACCGAGAATGGTGAAGATTACAGTATCCCATTCTAATGTTTCTGATACGATATCCAAAATTACACATAATAGTCTCATTATGACAAAAATCAATCATTACTTTATGCCTACTAAAACCCGATACAACAAAACTTAAGTTTGTCCAATGATGATTCGTTACGTACTGGGAATAGAACACTACAGCATACAGGTCTTATTGGTTTCTTAAAATTGAATATATACTAAAAGTAAGATGTAATGGAATCCCCATCATTGAAGCTTATTTGGAAACTGGTGAAGCACTAGGGACGCTTTGGCTGGATTTCTGAATTCTGTCTGTAGACTGGTCACCCACCAGGGATCCGCTGGTTGAAAATCTGAATTTGTTTGCTTGCTGGTACCCTGAAGGAAGGCAAGGTCTGGAGTTTTTACCCCCTTGGTGATAGTGGTTTTAATATTGTAGAGATATCTTCCCCTAAATGTCTTTTTCGCTGGGTGATAGCAGTTTTAATATTGTTTACATCCCTAAACCCGTCAATGACAGCAGATTTATTCATCCTTTATCTAAGAATCTGAAGATCTAAAGATCTATCCTGCTCCATAAATACTAGAGATTTGAATCTCTTCAATTCAAGGGTATAAACTTTATCATGGAATGATATCTGAATTTTAGTAAGCATTATGAATTTTGGAAGACATTTTATTTTCGGCAGCGTATTTTGGAAAACATGTTTATGGCTACTTTACTGAATAAATATGTCATTTGACCAACCTTAAGCAGAGCTTAGCACTGAATAAAGCATGCAGTTTATAATTCGTTTTAAAATTGAGTTGGTTCTGGGTGTTTGGGTTTATATGGAGTAGATATTCTATGAATAATAAAATTCCAACACTTTCTAAATTCTTCAACTTCTAGCTTGCATTGGCATGGCTATGCAACTCGCACAATGTTACATGTTGCCTCCAAATTTTGGAGGTTGGCACAATATTCGTGATCTGGTTTTGCAGGTTTTCATTATTAGAGCAATTCACAACTTTTATTTTCCAGGCTTTCACTTTTTACGACTTTATTTTTTGGTTTACAAATTTATGGGACTTTATTTGTGAGTTCTTTCATTTTTTACCTCTTAGATAAGAGGTTAAATTGCAACTGGGAGTAGTGTCTTGGTTTGTGTATAGGATTAAGGTGAGATGCTACTAGAACGCACATGAACTCATTGGGGTAGCCTTGACGATGATCAGAAGGGACACTAGCTTTCTTGCGGATACTATTATAATTTAAGTTGAAACTTTGTTTTGTTCCTAGACTAAGACTTAAATCTGCTTCTGATTGCTCCCCTTTCAGACCACCAATGGGTTATTTCAAATGTTAATGATAACTATCCTTACTAATGATTAACTACTAAATTATGATATATTTTATTACCTTTCAAAAATTGTACTATGTTACCGGTTGAAATGGCAGTCCAAGCCACTAGCAAGCATATGTGGAGAAAGTAACCACTGTCACCTTAGTCATTTCTCCAAACTTCTTCGGAAGTAGAAACCTCCTAGAGGAGAGCCCTATGTGTTAGGATATTTAGACACCTAGGAGTTAGTTAATATCAACTCGTGTAATATATCCGTTAGGTAAAAGTGTGTTTCTTTAGTATGCATTTGTAAATATTCTAATCCGTCGGTCACGATATCCGATTGGTTTATGATCTCTATTTAAAGAGCATAGAGGGTCATTGGCTAGTTGATCGATTATGAGAAGCTCATGTAACTTTCTTTCTTTTACATAATAAATTGCTCCAAGTAGCTATTTGGTTGGGGCCATGGATTGTTTCTTTCTCGAGGGTTTTAACCAAATGACAAACATCGGTGTGTTGATATGTGATCTATGTGTGTGAAGCGGTTGTTCAAGGTGTTTGGTCTTTTGGGAGTACTCTGTGTACCTGAACATGGTATCAGAGTTTTTATGAAGAGCCGCTTTCGGTTTTGATCTAGATCTGTAACCGGTGTTGCCGAAACTTTGAAAGGGTTTCTGGTTCTGGATTTTCTGTACATTTTTGGCTTGTGGGAGCTATTCCATTACGTCCGGAGTGCCGTTTCCATTGGGAAAAAGTTTTTGTTTCATCGAAAATTGTTTCCGTTTGTTTCAGAAACACCAATTTCGGCAAACCTGAAGGTATAATGTTACAGTGACGGATTTGTTTTTTTAAAATCTCTCCTATCTTATCAGTTTTATTATTAGATCTTTTTTTGTTTTAGTCTCGGACTGTTGCCTTCCCTGACTGCGTATGCTATTTGCCGTGCACCTTGCGCGATCGCGGCGAATCAGAAACAGTAAGGGAAAGTTTTTTTTTCTTGTCTTCTCGGCTACGTATGCTCTTTGCCGTGCACCTTGTGCGATCATGGCAAAATCAGAAACAACGAGAAAACTTGAAAACGAACACTTTTCGGGTAAGCTAACCAAGATCTAACCTCATTGTGTGGAAAAAGTTTTTTTTGTTTTTTGTTTTTGTGATTTGCAGAGGAAAAAAAAAAGAAAAAAAAAAAAGAGACAAGCATGGAGAATGAGAGAGAAGAGTAAAAAAAAAATAAAAAAATACCCCTTCTTCTTTCCATTTTTTTACGTATCTTTTAAACTTAGCTCACTTGGTCCAAAGTTGCTTTATTCCTTAATAGGTCTCGAGTTCAAGTCTTACTAAGCTACTTTGCATGCAATTTCTATTTTAAGTTAAGTCTTTTAATTTATTGCCGCACTATTTAAAAGTAACATTATTGTAAAAGTGAACCTCACTTATTTTGCAAAAGTGATTCACTTTAAAGTAACTTTATTGTAAAGTGAAAGTGATTGTGAAAGGTTGATCTTGGGAACATGGGGGTTCTTTTTTAGTTGGTCAAGTTAATATCTGCCATGTCACTATTGGAGACATCTTCAACATTTTTTTTGATCAAGCATAATTTTATAATCCAGAATCAGTTTTCAGTGCCGTTTTTTTAAAAACCGCATATTTTTTTGAGCTCTTTGTAACCAGATAACTAGATAGCTAGTTTTTGTTTTTTCAGCCATTATTTTACAGTATGGCCGTCCCTTGTGATATTATACTTACAAGTTCAAACTATTTCTCATGGAAATCTTGTATGGAGGATATTCTACGAAGTAGGGAACTTTTCAGGATAACCTCAGGGAAAAAAACAGAACTCACTGGTAATGATAAGAAAATTAAATGGGCAAATAAATGTGATGAAGCTCGTGGATTGATTGAGATGTTAATCTCTACTGATTTGCGATTCCACATATCTGGAATTGATGAACCTGATAAAGCTTGAGAAAAGTTGGAATCTGTATTTGGTAAACACAATGAAATTCGGGGTCATCAACTTGAGAATGAGTTGCTTTCCTTGAATCCAAATGATTTTTCATGCATTCAAGACTATTTATCTAAGTATAAAACTCTTAGACTCTTATGTGCAGAATGCAAGATTAAGAAAGAAGGCAAACAATGTATTTATCATATTCTTTCCAAACTTGGAACCGCATATTCTGTTTTGTATCTACATTCTACTCCATGAAAGAATCCTTGATTACAGCTAGCTATCAAGAGCCTAGTCTTGAATCATTTTGTAATTCTTTAATTAGAGAGCAAAATAAGTTCATTTATCTTGGAATAATTAACAATGTAGATACATTTTGAAAAGCTTTATTGTCCCAACAGAAAGAAAAGTCCAAGCCTCCCAAGAAACATAATTTTTGCAATAATAAGCCAAACAACAAGGGTCCCAAACCCTCTTAGTCAGCTCCTTTTTTAAAAAACGACAAAGGATCCAAGCAAAAATGAAAGAAGACTGAGCGTCATTGCAATTTTTGTGGGAAAGATAATCATGATGAATCTAAGTGTTTCAAGAAGATGACAGCCTTAGAAGCAACGATGAAGAAGCACCACATCAACATAGATTCGTCTTCAGAATCTAACTTTCATGGACATGCACTTTGTGTTTCTGGTTACTCTTATACTGCATCTTCTTCTTCTACTTCAAATGAATAGCTTATTGATTCTGGAGCATCTTATCATACGGCTAAGGATCAAGCCATATTTTTTACTATGCATGAATGTAACATCAAACAAATATTTGTTGGTGATGATAGATCTCTAAGTGTTGTAGGATATGGAACAGTTCCAGTAGAAAATGGTCATTTCAGTGATGTATTATGTGTTTCAAAAATTTCCTGCAATTTGTTATCAGTCTATCAAATTACTCATTCAGGTGAAGGTAAAACTGTGACATTTACACTTCACCAAGTTGTAATCAAGGATTTTAAAAATCCTCAAAATGTCCTTGCTACTGGAATTGTTGATGATATTACCAGGTTGTACAAATTTAACAACTTTGGGTCATCACCTTTTCTTTCAGTTTTTGTTGCTCATAGTGATAACTTGAGCAAACTTTCGCATGAGCGATTTGGTCACTTAAATTATTGCTCATTGCAACAACTATGTAAAGACAATATGGTGACTGGTCTTCCGATGGTATCTTGCAAGGACGGTGTTTGTTTCGGTTGTGTACTCGAAAAACATCATTGGGACAGTTTTGACAAACGTGTCTCTTAGCACGCCTCGGTTCCTTTGGAGCTTGTGCATAGTGACTTGTGTGGTCCTCTTCCATTTGCATCATTTTCTGGTTTCAAATATTTCTTAACTTTTATTGATGACTACTTTAGACGCACTTGGGTTTACTTCCTAAAACTTAAGAGCGAAGTATTTAACATGTTCTTGGCCTACAAAGCCCTTATTGAAAAACAATCTGGTCATCAAATTATTAAGTTAAGATCTGACAATGGAGGAGAATATGTTAACAACAAGTTCACTACTTTCCGTACTGAACAATGAATCCAACAACAACACACTGTTCCATATACACCACAACAAAATGGTGTAGCTGAATGGAAGTACCACACTTTAAAAGAAATGGCTAATTGTATGATCCAAGCTAAGGGACTAAGTGTTCAATATTGGGCTGAGGCCATAAATTCTGCAAATTACATAGTTAATCGCACACCCACTAAAGTTTTACAAGGTATAACACCGAAAGAAGCATGGAGTAAAATTAAACCAGATGTAAATCACTTTCCTGTGTTTGGTTGTGAAGCATGGGCTCACATTCTGGATGAAAAATGGATAGCATTGCAGCCTAAAAGTGAAAAGTGCATATTTGTTGGATATTCAGAAGATGTAAAAGGTTATAGACTTCTTCAGCCCCATTCACATGATATAATCATTAGAAGAGATGTTAAATTTGATGAAAATCTCTTGGCCTACGAACCTAACTTGGCGGGTGTGCCATCTTTGGCCTGCGAGCCTGATTTGGCAATTGTGCTTTCTTCTTCTTCTTCTCCCAACTTCCTTAACAGGTTTCCAACTCCAGTTTCTGATGATGACAGTGAGGATGAAAATCCACCCCCGCCTGCTCATGTTCCTCCAATTGCACCAGCACCAATGCCTCCTCAATGGGTCCGTTCAACATGTGAAGCAGCTGGTGATCTTGCTGGTGATCCTAGAGATCAACGTCGAACACGTTCTCAGTTTCAGCGAGCCTCTTCCCTTTTGGCTCAAGTTTCTGAGAATCATGATCCAGAAACTTTTGCAGAAGCTTCAGGAAATCCAAATTGGGATGCAGCTATGGATGAAGAATATCGTTCCTTAATGGCGAACGGTACTTGGGATCTTGTTCCTCTTCCAAAAGGAAGAAAACTTGTCAGATGTAAATGGGTCTATAGAACTAAGTATGCATCAGATGGAAGTGTTGAAAGACTTAAGGCAAGGTTAGTTGCCAAAGGTTTTTCCGAAGTTGAAGGGCTCGACTACAATGAAGCATTTTCCCTTGTAGCAAAAATGAACTCCATCTGCCTTGTTCTTTCCCTTGCAGCCTTACATAACTGTGAAGTCCATCAAATGGATGTCAAGTCTGCCTTCTTACATGGTGATTTACATGAGGAAATTTACATGGAACAACCTCTTGGATATGTTCAGAATAACTCTAGCCTTATTTGTCTCCTCTTTCCTTTGCAGCCTTACATAACTGGGAAGTCCATCAAATGGATGTCAAGTCTGCCTTCTTACATGGTGATTTACATGAGGAAATTTACATGGAACAACCTTTTGGATATGTTCAGAATAACTCTAGCCTTATTTGTCTCCTTAATAAATCCTTATATGGCCTTAAGTAAGCTCCTAGAGCTTGGTATGCCAAAATGGATAGTTTTCTCCTTGACACTGGTTTTTCTAGATGCCATTCTGACCCCAATGTCTATACCAAGAAAGTAGGAAACCATCTCATCATACTTGTTTTTTATGTTGATGATCTTATCCTTACTGGTAGTGACCCTAAACTTATAACCCATGTCAAATCCAGTCTTAAGCAAAATTTTGAAATGTCAGACTCATGACATTTGCATTATTTTCTTGGTCTCCAAGTCTTGCAAACCAAAGAAAGAATCTTTCTTTCCCAGTCTAAGTATGCTTGTGACCTTCTTCGTCGCTTCCACATGGAAGATTGTAAACCAACTCCTTCTCTCTTCCAGTCTGGAGTCAAACTTTCTGCCACTTGTACTTCCCCTGAAGTAGATGCCACCTTGTATCGTCAGCTTGTTAGTAGTCTTTTATACTTGACTCATTCCCGTCCTGACCTTTCCTTTGCCGTTGGTCGTGTTGCTCGTTATATGCAAACTCCTCATGAAAGTCACTGAAAAGCAACAAAAATAATACTTAGATATATTCGAGGTACAATTCAGTTTGAGATTCATTACAGTACAGGGGGGAAACCTTTGTTGGTTGGTTTCACTGATTCAAATTGGGCTGACGATCCTGATGATTGGAAGTCTACTGCAGGTTATGTTTTTAGTCTAGGATCTGGACCTATCACTTGGGCTTGTAAGAAACAACAAGCACTTGCTCTTTCTTCAGTAGAAGCAGAATATCGAGCCGCAGTTAATGCCAGTCAGGAAGCTTTATGGCTTCGACAGATCCTTTCAGAGTTTGGATTCGAGCAGCAGCAGCCTACTCCACTTTGTTGCGACAATCAAAGTGCCATCAAGCTTGCCAAAGATCTAGTTCTACATCAGCGCAACAAACACATTGAGCTACATATGCACTTCATCAAAAATCTTGTTCATGATAGTGTTATTAAAGTTCTCTATTTCCATACAGATGATCAAGTTGCAGACATCTTCACCAAGTCTCTTACAGAAGCGAAGTTTTCTAAACTTCGATCTATGTTAGGAGTTCATGAATGTGTCCTTAAGGGGGGATAGGCTCTAATGCCTCCTTCATTCTCCTAATAGTGTCACTTTTGTAAATCCTTCAATCCTATCCCAAGTTGTTCTTAAAGGGGGATGTTAGGATATTTAGACACTAAGGAGTCAGTTAAGATCAGCTTGTGTAATATATCTGTTAGGTAAAAGTGTGTTTCTTTAGTATGCATTTGTAAATATTCTAATCCGACGGTCACGATATGTTCTAGACATAGGGTGATCCGACGGTTCAACTTCTCTTAGATCATACCTACCATTGATCCATGGCTTAACACCCGATTGGTCTATGATCTCTATTTAAAGAGCATAGAGGGTCCTTGGCTAGTTGATCAATTATGAGAAGCTCATGTAACTTTCTTTGTTTTGCATAATAAATTGCTCCAAGTAGCTATTTGGCTGGGGCCGTGGACTGTTTCCCTCTCAAGGGTTTTAACCACGTGACAAACATCGGTGTGTTGATCTGTGATCTATTTGTGTGAAGCGGTTGCTTAAGGTGTTTGGTCTTTTGGGAGTACCCTGTGTACCCGAACACTATGCAACTCTGCAAAAGACACTTAGACACCAAATATATCTCCTATGTGTGTATGGTTAATTACCAGTGCAGTCTAGAAGATAATATGAATAATACAAGTTCATTCATCCAATGATAAGCCAATTGCATAACTAATTAGTTTCAATACACATATAACAAGTGAAATATGTAGGAATTAACAAAAATACACGCATTTCATAAGTATTTATCATTATCAAATAATAATTTAAAGCACATGTATATCAATATGTATCAATCATACATGCTAATATTATGACAACAGTAGTAGTTTAGGTATTCACTTTAGTATAAGAAACAACAACATGCATGTAACCAAGCATTTACCAAACAATTTGCATCAACTTTGAAAGCAAATTGCATGTGTTTATTAGTAACAATACAATAAATAGTATGCAGTAGTAGACATAATAGACATAACCAGCATTAACAATGTCCTTCCAATTCATACCAACAGAGTATAGTGACCATCTAACTGATGTTTGCAATTCATTTTGCAAGGTTCAATGGATTGAAGTGCAAGGGAAGGTACACCTCAGTAAAAGGGAGGGCCCAAAATTTTAGGCGCAAAATTTTAGGGCACGGAATTTTAGGGCCCAAACTTTTAGGGCGCAAAATTTTAGAGCACGGAATTTTAGGGCCCGAAATTTTAGGACGCAGAATTTTAGAATGCAGAATTTTAGGGCCCGAAAATTTGGGGTGTGGAATTTTAGGGAGGGCTTGAAATTTTAGGTTCTGGAATTTTAGTGCACGGAATTTTAGGCGCAGAATTTTAGGGCCCGAAAATTTAGGAGCCAAAAATTTCGGGAGGCCCTAAATTGGCCAAATATTTGATTTTTATAATTTTTTCGCCCTGAATTTAACCTAAAACTATTCCTAAACTAACCCTAGAACTAAGTCTTTTAGAAGAGAAAAAGTGTAAAAACCCAAGTGAAACCCTATCCTAGCAAAAGCCCTATCCAACATAGGGCTTCTAGGGAGGATGGCTAACCTAGTGAGGAAGGGTTCTTAGGTCAAACAACTAGCCTAGAAAAACTAAGGAGAAACCCTAGGGCACCCTCACAAGGAGATGTGCCTCAACTTGCTAAGGTGACAATAAGGGAAGGTAATGGCCTATCCTAGGAAAAAGTGTAGCACTAGGGCTACCACTAAGACCTGAACGTGCACATCCACCAACATTCAAACAAAGAGATAAGAAGCCAAACCTCCATGTGCTTGTGTTCATCCAACAAAATGAAGCATCACCAAAAGCAGAGATTCACCAAAGAATTACCAGAAAATAGCTTACATTAACCATAAAACTTCCTCAAGAGAAGTGCATCCATCCAAAGAAACCCTAACAGGGGTAAAACAAGTGCATAGTGTATTATCCCATAAGTTATGTTTTTGAAATGAAAGTGATGAGATCTATTTATATGGTCTCACACTCACATTTTAAAATATATATGCCTACATGCCTTAAAATAAGTCAATTTGAAATTATAAAATTGTCAACTGAAAATTAAAAGAAAATAATAATAAAAAATAGCCTAAGGTAGACTACCTGGGGTATTGGTATCCCAGGTGCCAAGAATCACTCAGAACGAAAGGCTGGAGGGAGGGCATTATACCCCATTTAACCCCTAGAATGTTGTAAAATCTCTCAACGCCCTCCTCAAAGCATGAAAATTCATGGCATGGAGGGTGGCTTTCCTCTGAGGAAATAAGGCCAGAGAGAGAAAGGACCCACTGTCTGAAGGGCCAAAAGGGTGTCCAAAGTGGCTGCGAATGAAGGTGAGTGTCTTGTATTTGAAGCAGAGGCCACCAAAGCACATAAGTAGGATATGGAGCCATGATACCCAGTGGTAAACCCTTAGGGGCTCCAGACACCAACCCTAAGGTTAAAAACCCCTTTAAAGGGTAGTCAACAATGCCATTAAGCCATAGTACCCCCAAAGGAGGACCAAAGGGCCCAACCATGACCACCATTGCTCATTAACACTCCTCCTGGTCGAAAAAATTGGCCCTCTCTCCCTGGGGTACACCTGAAGGTGCGTTGGGTATAGGTGCAACATAACAGTACTACTAATTTTGCAAGAGTCATTCAATCTTATCTTATACACATTTTTTGTTGTTCAAATTTTGCTAAAATCATTCCACCTCTCATTTTCACATGCCTAAATTGCTGTGGCTCCAATACTTCGTACTTCTTATTGTTTTTCAATAAAGTGTTGCTGTATTTTTTCCAATCTTCATCATCCTCGTAATTATATCCGAGGCATTAGAAATCCCAAAAGACATCTACAATGGTCATGTAACCAAATTGAACCAATATTGCGACAAAAATGGAAACAAAATAGTTGACATGAAATAAAAAACAAACAATGGGGACACCTAGAAACTTGGAGTAATGAAGGAAGGTGCTTGAATAAACACTAGAAATTGATTGGTTTATATTGATAAAATGATAAGAGATACAAATGAGTAGGGGAAACCCATATTTATAATAATAGAGCGGAAAAAACCTAATTAAATGCTTAAGGCACTAATAGTAGGAATTGAGCCCTTATATTCAATGGCATTCTAACAATATACCAATATCATAAAGATGGATATGCACACAAAAATAGCTCAATGCACATCAAATCTACTTATACCTACATAAGTAATTCATGTACATATAGTCTAATCCCTACTAAAGATGTAGCTCATATATATAAAGTATAATATCTACTAAAGATGTAATGGTTAAGTAAACACCATGCTTTCCCTCTTTAATCAAACTTTGCCCTTAACATTGAAAATGCAAGCAATAAAGGCCAATGCTGAAAATTTGTTAGAAAAATTGAAAAGGTGCATTGCCACTCCAAGAAAAGTGCTAAAAGAATGTAGCAACATGGATACATGTGTAGTATTGGATTTTGCCTAACTATGGGGGCCAATCCTATCTTTTGGCATTTGGCCTTTCGAGTGTTTATTGAAGAATGCATAAAAAGAAAAGGGGGTGCACTTTATGATTTAAGTCACTTTAAGAATGGATCGCAAGATTTGAACCCCAAACCACTTATTTTAATAAACATCATGATTATATCTAAATCATGAAATGAGAAAAGGGGATGTTTTATATATTTTAGTTGAAAACCATTCAAGATTGTAGTGTGTTCCAACATGTACATACTTTGGTGTTCCACCAAATAAAGCTTTGGACTCCCACATGGGTTCCTCTTTTGTGATGCCCCACCAATTGATCCTATACTCATAAATTTGCTTTTTGTGAAGATTTCTCATCCTTACCTACAAGATGCCCTTGGTATCCAAAATACGTTTTCCTTCCTCATTCATGAAGGGAATATCTACTTGGGACAACTTCATTGCTAAGCTGCTTCTTTAAGCAAGAGACATGGAAGGCATCATGGAGTCTCCACTTATAGGGAATCAAAAGCAACTTCGACAACTTTTTCCTGCACTTTGTATGGTTCTAGAACCTGACACAAATTTTGGTATTTCCTATTGTTTTAATGTGGTATGCTTGTATGGTTGCAATTAAACTGTAGTATCCCAAATCTTGATATTTTCTATTCCTATGCAATTATGTTGATACAACCGGGCATGCAAATTGCCATGCAAAAATCCCTATTTTATAGCAAAAATTAGGGTTAGGGTTTGTGAGATAGAATGAACACTTACCACTGATAAGCTGGCTAGACTGCTCCTGAGAGAGTATGCAAGCGTCAAGAACTGAATCGGAGATGGACTGATATCTTCTGCTTCCGGTGAAACCCCAACAGCAAGAACCCCAGATCAAATAAGGGTGACGTTTTCAGTGAAGGAGGTGTCCGATGGAGCTGCCGATTTGCAGGACTGATAGCCTTCTCGTGCCGAAGAGAATGCTTTGTACATGCAGAGTTTTGGAGGTCTCTAGGAAGGCTAGCGAATTGTTCCAGAGAGACAGCTGCTCACGCCCCCCCTGATCCTGAAATAGCTGATAACTGCTTCGGATGAGCACAGTTGGATCTGATAAGCACCGGGTACCGGAGTAAGATGCCGATGATGAGAATGGTGCCTGAGTTTCGAAGTAAAACTAAGATTTGAAGACCCAACAACTGATTAGGGCTTTCTGGCTGAAAACCCCCCTTATGGCTGCACACGTGTCCCTGCAACAATCTATATCGTATACTGGATAACTCTGAATGAGATTAGGGAAGATATTTCACTGCCAAAACCTCGCTAGTTGAAGACGTCGTCTCCAACCCCAACTGCTATGCTGCACGCTGTGCTGCTATTCAAGAGCTCTCAAAATAATAATCATCAAAAGTGAAGTCTCCTTTCGCTTTATCCTCCTTTTATAACTTTCAACTGCGAAAACCCTAATCTTTGACCTAATTACGTCACTTTATCTTCTAATTTGTAGTTGACTTGCATGCATGCGCGTGGAGACTTAAATGAGTGCATGCATCATTAAATAATGCTTGGATGGCATGCATGAAGGTGGCCTTTGGCCCCGGTGGCCCTTCTTGACCTAATGATGATGCCCTAGATTTTCTATGGATGGCATCAGTCCTTAGATGATTCCCTAACTGTTAGTAACTGCTCGAACCCACAGGAATCACATAGGTTAGCAGTTTTGGGCCTCAAGGCCTAATCGGAAGTGAGCCTTCGCCTTCCCTGCACACCTGTGTCCTGGTACCCATGGTTCCAGACAAGTGAAGCATAGTTTCTTCCTTCTCAAATCTTTCCTAGTGTCCTCGTCTAACCAAGTTTTCTTGGGAACATCCTGCTGGAAAGGTTTTTTGTCCTTGTCCCTAACAGGAAAATTGGTTTTTAGCGGGAACTTGTTTTTTGGGACTGAATCCTGAAGATCTCTGGCTCTGCTAATGGCATCCTGCAGAGTGAGGGGTTTGTAGTCTTTCACCCATCCTTGTAGTGGCTCTATGAGGGCCTTAGTGAATAACATAGTCAACCTGCTCTCTGAAACATCTGTTACCATGACTGCTATCCTCTGAAATTATGAGATGAAGGCTTTTGCACTACCGGTCTGTTTGAGTTGAGACAACTCCCTGAAATGTATCTCTGGATCCTTCTTGTCAAACCTCTCTATGAGCTTCTGAGTGAACTCACCGTAGGAGTGTATGGTGTTGTGACCCAATGTCACTAATCCGTGGTATCACCACTCGTGAGCTTCTCCGTCCAGGTGGAGTGTAGCCAATTTAATGACATCTGTCTCTGTTATGGGATTGAGTTGGAAATAGGTATCCAACTTTTGAACCCATATCCTTGTTGATCCTCCACAAGTCCCATCAAAGTTCGGAATGGTCAACCTTCCCAAGGTCTTCTGCAACTCATAGTTGTGATTGAAACCCTTGTTGAAATTCGTGGGCCTGTTCCTACTCTTCATGTTGTATAAATCTGGAAAAGACATGGTAGCAAGAAACTCATCCCCTAAGTCTCTATACTCCTGCAAATAAGCCCCAAAAGGATCGCTAGGTTCTACCTGCATGACCGGACCACCTACTGTATCTGCCAAGAAGTGAGGCATGGTAGGCCTGTTGGAAGGTCTACTATATATGTGCGGAGTATTCTGCATATTAGTGTAAGCAACCTTTCCACTACTATTTGTAGATCCCCGATCTACCGGTGAGGGAGTGTACTATTGGTACCTATTTCTGGTTTCGCCGATAATCTGTCGATTGCATTAAGCACATCTTTTTGCCCTTTTGCTAAGTCTTGTAATGCAGATACTAAGTTGCGAAACTCCGTCCTATCCTTCTCTTCTCCCGTTCCTTTTCCCCTATCCGAGTGTATACCTGTTTGTTTCATGTCTGAATTGGTATCTTCTAGTTGGATATCCTCAAAGTCCCCTGTGTATCTACTCTTTCTCCTCCTATAGGTTACAAAAGGGTCTCCCTTTGGATTCATCTATGTCTCATTTCTTAAGCCCACAGCTGGCCAAGAAGATAGCTATAATACCACTGTAGTATTTCAAATCCCGATATTTTCTATTCCTATGCAATTATGCTGATACAACCAGGCATGCAAACTGCCATGCAAAAATCCCTATTTTATAGCAAAAATTAGGGTTAGGGTTTGTGAGATAGAATGAACACTTACCACTGATAAGCTGGCTGGACTGCTCCTGAGAGAGTATGCAAGCGTCAAGAACTGAATCGGAGATGGACTGATATCTTTTGCTTCCGGTGAAACCCCAACAGCAAGAACCCCAGATCAAATAAGGGTGACATTTTCAGTGAAGGAGGTGTCCGATGGAGCTACTGATTTGCAGGACTGATAGCCTTCCCGTGCCGAAGAGAATTCCTAGTACATGCGGAGTTTTGGAGGTCTCTAGGAAGGCTAGCGAATTGTTCCAGAGAGACAGCTGCTCACGCCCCCCTGATCCCGAAATAGCTGATAGCTGCTCCGGATGAGCACGGTCGGATTTGATAATCACTGGGTACCGGAGTAAGATGCCGATGATGAGAATGGTGCCTGAGTTTCGAAGTAAAACTGAGATCTGAAGACCCAACAACTGATTAGGGCTTTCTGGCTGAAAACCCCCCTTATGGCTGCGCTGAAAACCCCCCTTATGGCTGCACATGTGTCCCTGCAACAATTTACACCGTATACTGGATAACTATGAATTAATGTAAGAGCAAATGGTGAACCTGTATGGCTTACCCTGAATGAGACTAGGGTAGATATTTCACTGCCGAAACCCTGCTAGTTGAAGACGCTGTCTCCAACCCCAACTGCTGTGTTGCACGCTGTGCTGCTATTCAAGAGCTCCCAAAATAATAATCATCAAAAGTGAAGTCTCCTTTCGCTTTATCCTCCTTTTATAACTTTCAACTACGAAAATCCTAATCTTTGACCTAATTATGTCACTTTATCTTCTAATTTGCAGTTGACTTGCATGCATGGGCCTAGAGATTTAAATGAGTGCATGCATCATTAAATAATGCTTGGATGGCATGCATGAAGGTGGATTTTGGCTCCGGTGGTCCTTCTTGACCTAATGATGATGCCCTAGATTTTCTATGGATGGCATCAGTCCTTAGATGATTCCCTAACTGTCAGTAACTATTCGAACCCACAGGATTCACATAGGTTAGCGGTTTTGGGCCTCAAGGCCTAATCGAAAGAGGACATTACATAAACAAAGACCATATCCCCAACTATAAGTTTCCTTCTAGAGTGGTGTTGATAAACTTGTTGCTTCATGTTGTTCATTGTCGACCCCTTTTTGTTTTGAGGAAGAACACATTGGCACCATGTCTATTGGTGGTGCCAAGTCAGCAACTAGAAGCAGTAAGTGATGCAACATATTTTGGGAATTTGATGCCAAGTTGTAGGTGGAGTTAATGGAAAGACAACTAGACAAGTGGGTGAGAGATCTTGGTGGATGTGATTTTGAGTTTTAGGGAAGGGAAACTACAAACAAAATTAATGCCATAGGTGCATTTAAGGAAGGATTGGATGTAGGAGAGTAATGACTTCTACTCTAACAACCAACCATAAAAGGGTGTTTGAATTCATTTTCCCACATTAGGGTGATAGTTGTAAAAATGTAAAAGTTTGAAAGCTCGAGATCAAGTTGATAGTTATTCTTGTTTGATTAAGCTCTAGTTAGAAGTCATTCCTATGGTTAGTTTTATGTGATCTCACAGCATAGCTTGTATGTTGCATTTTGTGAGCTAAGATATTGAGTAAAAAATATGAGATGTTATTAATTGTAGAAATGTACTTATTTTGGATAGAAGAGAATGGAATGGAGCCCCCCCTTAGAATCTTGTTTATAACATTTTTTTTCTCCCATCCCCACGTGGGTCCCCTTTGCCCGCCACGTTGCTCCTAGGCTCCTTTTTATCCCTTTCCCCAAAAGAGCATAAGTTTGGCATCCGAAGTCAATTTTCATTGTCGTTTTTTGGAAATCGTATATTTTTTCAAGATCTTTGCATCTAGACCATTATTTTCTATTTTTGAATCCATATTACCTGTGTATTACATTATGGCCATTCCATGTGATATTTTGCTTACCAGCACCAACTACTTCTCATGGAAATCCCATTTGGAGGATGTTCTACGAAGTATGTGATTTTACAGGATTACCATGGGAAAATAAAGTGCACCCACTAATTATGATAAGAAAATAAAATGGACCAATAAATGTGATGAAGTTTCTATTGATTTACGATTCCACCTTCAAGGAATTGATAAACTAGATACAACTTGGGATAAATTGGAAACCGTGTTTGGAAAACACAATGAGATTCGAGGTCACCAGTTTGAAAATGAATTGTTACCTTAAATCCAAGTGACTCTCTTTTGCATTCAAGACTATTTATCTAAGTACAAAACCCTCGAGCTCTTAGTTGTAGAATGCGGCACAAAATAGAAAGACAAGCAATGTATTTTTCATATTCTTTCCAAGCTTGGTATTGTCTATTTTGTTTTTGTATCTACCTTTAAATTCATGAAGGAATATCTGGGGGTTCACTATACAAAACCCATGTTTGAAACTTTTTGTGATTCCTTGATTAGAGAGCAAGATAAGCTCATACATCTTGGAGTAATTAACAATGTAGATACATCTAGCAAAGCATTAGTGGCGCAGCAGAAGAACAAACCCAAGAATTCTAAGAAGTAAGATCCTCACAATAATAAGAAAAAAAGGGCCGCAAATTCACTCAACCAACTCATCCTTTCAATGGTGACAAGGGAACCAAAAAAAAAGATAAGAAGAATGAGCGCCATAACAATTTTTACGGGAAACATGGTCATGTGGAATTCAAGTGTTTCAAGAAGATGGCGGCCTTGTCAACAACAATGAAGAAGCACAACGACAACTTTTCCCTTAGTTTTTTGACTCTACAACTCATAGACATGCACTTTATGCTTTTGGTTTTTCCTTCAATGCATCTTCTTCCTCTTCTTTGAATGAGTGGATCATTGATTTTGGAGCATCTTATCATATGGATAAGGATAAAGCCATATTTCTACTATGAATGAATGTAACACCAAACAAATATTTGTTTGTGATGATAATCTCTTATTGTTGTGGGCTTTGGAACAATTCAGGTTCATTTCACTGATGTATTATGTGTTCCAATTATTTCCTGCAATTTGTTGTCAGTCTATCAAATCTCTCATTCCAGTGAATGTAAGACTGTAACGTTTACACTTCACCAAGTTGCAATCAAGGATTTCAATGATCCAAAATATGTTCTAGCTACTGGAATTGTTGATGATATTACCATGTTGTACAAATTTAACAACTTTTGGTCATCAACTTTTCCCTTAATTTTTATTGCTCATATAGATGACTTGAGAAAACGTTGGCATGATCTATTTGGTCATTCAAACTATTATTCATCGCAACAAATATGTAATCAAAAAATGGTGAATGGTATCCTTATTGTCTCTTGCAGAGATGTTGTGTAATAACTCAAAAAATTCGTAAAATTAAAAAAAATTTCATGTGACATAAAATGTCAAACGTCACTGTTAATGTACCACTAATTGTTAGCAGAGAATTAAATAGTTTACTAAAGAAACAAAGATTACTTCTTTATTAGATTCTGTATAACTTAAAGGCTTATCTTTAAAAGTTGTGTTAGCACTGTTTCAACTTAGCAGTTGAAGTTTTCTAGAAAGTAGAAAATAAATCTATCTTTTACTAATGCTAAGTATACAATTGCTTTCTTTTGTCAAGTAGGGAAAGTTTCTTAGGTGTGATCGGGGCTTACTTAGCTTATAGCTAACACAGTGGGACTGATTGTTCTTTACAGGTTTTAATAGGTAAGCGTATGTTCCAGTTAAATAATATATATGTTCAGTCAAGAAGATACTTCTCTAGCATAAATATGATGCTACACTTAGAATATTTAAATGCAGCTTGTCTTCATAAGAGGTAACGTTGATCTTATTTAAGTCGTCACAACTCCATAAATATATTACAACAAAACTGCATCTGCATGGGTTTAAGTGCATGACCAAATTACTATGCAAAAGAAGTCAATCTACTCGTTGATTAATATTATTTCCAAGAATACTTGTTCTTTCGCTTATAGCAGTTTTGATCTAAAGTTTAATTAGGAAGAAAATATAGTACTTAGACTTTTGTTTAGATCAGTGAAAACATTTGAAGTTTAGTTTTGATCATAAGTATGTGAATCTTTTGTAAAACATATAAGATATGCTCTATGTTGATAAACTATAAATCTAGCCTATTTTATCCGAAAGATTTGTTTCTAAAAGTCTTAAGTATTCACACTCATTACATGTATATCACTTTTACCCTTATCCTAGGGTTTTATAATTAAATGTTTTTTTCAAAATATAAACAAACCTATATTGACCCTTGACTGTATATTCATTGTTTAGATGTTTAGAGTTAAAATTGAAGCTCTTATATCAATATGAGAACTGCTTTTACTTGTGTCCCCAACTCCATACTGCATTTGGATCAAGATTCTCTTCCTAGCTGAAAGAATTCATTTTTAAACTTTTCCAGTTTTTACCTTGATTTCTTTTTATTTGTATTTTACACCTCGATTTTGTGGTTTACCACTAGCTATAAACTATACCTTTACACAAGTTTGTTTAGTAAACTCTTGAGATAAGATTGTTGATTAACATAATATAGGAGATATTGTTATTGCTTTGGTCATAGTTAACATTTTTACTCTCCAACCCTAATATTTCAAAAGACTACCATTAGATCTCCTTTCTAATATAGTTTAATATTAATCATGTGTCTTTTAACTATGTTTTATCAAACATAGTTAACAAAAGAACTATCTTATCTTGATCTATAAATAAAACCCTAGAAGTAGAAAATTCATTCTTAATCCTATAGTTGATAAACGAAGCATCGAATAATCAATGGTAATAATACATTATTGGCAGTCATAGAAATTTGCATTGTTTTAATGATTATAGGTTTTGATTTGAATAATTTTAATGCATATTGGAACTGTACCCAACTAGACTTGCACCCACGAATTATAAAATAATTTGGGCGGACACGTGGAGATTGTGTTGTCCATGAGATAAGTTTGACTTATAACGAAACCCTATCCTTCATTTTGCAAAGAGAAGGTTCCCTTGACTGGTGTACCCAAGCTGCGAGCTCGTGGCTGCCATTGTTCCTTGTTGACCTCCTGGTTCTAAAAATATCACTGCGAGCTCGATCCTGTAAGAAGTATACACTGGTTTTTATGTATTAACGATTGCTGTGGGTAAGGTGCGTGGGAAAAACTTCCTTCACCAGGCTGAGGACTATGAGTTTTGTTCCACATCAGCTCAGAGAACAACGTTTTAAGTTATGTGTGTCCCTCGTTCAGGTTGGGGTACTGCTCGTTTCCTTCCAAATCGTGACTTAGGTTTTTTCAGTTGTTACAACGCATTAACTTCTGAGGCATCGCTCTCCAAAGTGCCCTCGAATTGGCCCAAGGGCTGTGCATTCTCGGTTTCTACAAAATAAAAGCGTTAGTAGGTAAGGCCTGTCCTGGTTTTTATTCAAGATATACGGAAATTTGGAAAATTATTATTTACATTATAAAGATTTAACACCAACAAATGGTTGCTCCGTGTAGGTCCTCCTCACAGCTCTGGATGTTGGAAGCGAGCTTGTTCCTTCAACTTCAACAGTACAGACCCTGGTAAGCCCCTGTTGTATTGAGGGTTTCTCCTGCATTGGTATTATGCTGGTTGAAAAGATGTGAATACTTCACTGCTAGTTATGGACTCGGCTTGGGTTTTACTTGTTAGGTTGTTACTTCTTGTTGTTTTGTTTTTGTATGACTTTTAAACCCTAGAAGGTATTATGGCAAGAAACTTTGAAGGCTATAGCAGCCGTGACTTGGGATTTTCTTGAAAGTGCCTTACGGTTTGGAAGATGTAAAAACGTTATGCTTTTCACACTCGGCTTAAGCCGTGATGATACTGTTTCGACCACTGTCTTACTCAATGAGACTTGTAAATAGATACAAGGGTTTTACTTGTAATGAAAAGTAATGGTTACTGTTTCATTTTACTGTTCTGTTTAAATTTGTATAGTTTAATTTTGAACAAGCTTAAGCCTCGGACGATATTTATAAAAGGCCATAGGCCATTACACTTATTTTATTTTGTTTCTATCAAATTGTTCAGAGTGTTATTTAATTTTTAAGATATCATGTAATTTAAATGATTTACAGTAATTTATGCTATTGAAACTTTTACAGTGTTATTAGGTGAATTAAGTACTCTGTTTTTCTCTCAGAAATGATTATGATATTTGGATAACCTACAGTTCGGTAATGAGATGGATTTTACAGAAATAATTTTAGTTCTGATTCAATTTTTACATTTAGTAACAATCATTTATAGCTGTTAAATTTTATATTAATATTAAGAGTATGAAGGTCTATTTTTAGGGATAAAACCTATCTCTTGTAAACCTTAAGTAAATCTCAAGGGTTACAGTAAAAACATATGTATTTCAGAACATAATGTAAATGTGAACTTGGAATAAATTATTATAAAACCTATGAGGTATTAGCTAGGATAAACCGTAAGTACTATTTTTACTGTTCCTATATTTGTTTATTTAACTTTATTTATTGTGTTTATAATAAATATTAGTACTAATACTAGTTCTGCGATTAATATGACTACTAGTGATTAATATATACTCTTATTCTTTTTGTGTAATTAGATAATACATATACTTTTAGTAGATACAACAAGTATTGTTAGTTTTCTGTAAATGAATCACATAAAAACTATAAAAGTAATCATTTGCATTTTTCATACAGAGTAATAAACAAATCTACTTATCCAACTTAAACAACCAGCTGTACTAGAGTACTGCCTTATAAAATGCGTGGAAAAATACAGTGTGGTAATTTATTTCTATTCATGTTTCATTTAGCAATATCACTACTGTTTTAAATATAATCTACTAATCACTAATTTTATCAATAAACACTGGTCTTTTCTTCATAAACCTTAATAAAACAATAACATGCATATTTAAAAGAAAACTAGTAATCTTTTTCTGAAAACAACTGATAAACTATAACTAATCCTGAACAAATAAAAATATGTCAATGGATGAGGTGACAACAGCTTAAGGAGGCTGTTCCTCCCAACCAACTCTTGGAAAAAGTTTAGTTTGTACTTTCTCAAGACCCCCAAGCCTGTTTCCTGGTCCTCCTCGTAGAGTACTTGGTGAAGGATGTAGTCTTAAAACCTTCTGTCACCTAACTGGACTTACAACATTAATTCAAACCTGCTCACAGTAGTAAGAACTTCATCCTAGAGTAGCTGCACAAGTTCAATCTTCAGCAATTAACCCCTCAAACTCACTTCAACAAGTCCCCTCCATCAAATTTCTCATGTGTACTTCATTCACTTAAAATGATCACAATTCCAGAATGAGCAACCTCAACTGTCTTCAATGGAAAGTTTTATAACAATGTCTAGGTCTTCTGGGTTAGTTTTTACTTAATGAGCCACCTGCTCCAATTCCACTTTCTTGGAGAATCATGACCACAATTATAAGAAAGTTGCCACCTGCAACAGTTAGAAGCAGTTTGAGGATGCTGCCAATTGTCAGTATACTCTCCACCCAGTCTCCTCTACCAAGTGACCAATTGACACTCATTTAATAGCTTCCCTAAGCTGTTGTCTCATCATTTATTTATTTATAAATAAAATATTCTGCAATACATTAATTATCCTTGACCCCACTTGGTCATCAATTACAAACTTAGCATAAAATATACCATAATGTTCCTCAATAACATTAAATTGTTTTTGCAAATTAGGGCATGTGACATACACACTCCCTTAATTTATAACATCGTCCTCAATCTCAGAATTCTCCTGAAATAGAATTGGATATGCATCTCGCATATGACTTTCCAATTCCCAAGTGGCTTCTTCTGGACTAAGGTGCTTCCATTGCATCTTCACCTGACCAATGGTGCGATTCCGAAGCAAGATCTCCCTCCTTTCGAGGATACAATCCGGTTCCACTAGAAAATCTCCTTCGGGTTCCACCTACACATCATTTCAATTAATAACATGAGTAGCATCATGTACAATTTTTTTTAATACAGAATTATGAAAAACATTGTGAACTCTTAAATTTTGTCGTAGAGCTAACTAATATGCTACCTGTCCTATCCTGGACAGTATTTCAAAAGGATCACAATATCGGGGTGCTAGCTTAGCACAGCTACTTAACCCCAGAGAACTCTTTTTAGGACTCACTTTAATAAAAACATGTTTACCTACCTGGAACTCCTTTGGAGTTCGTTTAAGATCTGCTTGGATTTTCTGTCGATCATGCACAATTTTCAAGTTATGTTGTACATATTTTACAATTAACTCTATCTCCTTTAATAATTCAGGTCCTAATACTAACCTGTCCACTGGATTACTCCATGAGATGGGGGTATTGCATTTCCTTCCATACAGAATTTAAAAAGGACTATATCTAGCTAAAGCTTGGTAATCATTATTGTAAGCAAATTCTACCAGGTGTAAATAATCTTCCCATTTACTTGGCTATTCCTTTACATACATTCTGAGTAGATCCTCCAATACCTGATTTACTCTTTCAGTCTGTCCATTGGTTTGAGGATGGAAAGAGGTACTAAAGTTTTACGTAGTATTTAACCCTTTAAACAAAGATTTCCAAAAGTTGCCTGTAAATTTAGGGTCTCGGTCTGAAATTATCACCTTCAGAATCCCATGAAACTGAAAAATTTGTTTTAAGAAAATATCAACGATATTTGCAGCTTTATAAGTAGTTTTTACAGGTATAAAATGGGCTGCTTTACTCAATTTATCAACAACTACCATTATTGAGTCATTTAAGTTCTGATTTCTAAGTAGTCCCGTGATAAAATCAAGGCTAATTATCTCCCATTTCTAGCTAGGAATAGGCAATGGCTAAAGTAGCCCAGCTGGATGCTAATGTTCAGTTTTTACTTGCTGACATTCAAAGCACCTACCAATGTATTCTACCAATTCATTTTTCATGTTTGGAGAGAAATAATCCTTTCTTACCATGGTTATGGTTTTCTGATAACCCGGATGCCCTGAATAAGGAGTTTTATGAACTTCACTTAAAATTAATAGCTTAATCTTAGGTACATTAGGTATGTATAATCTATCTTTATACAATAATAATTCTTTTTCATTCAAGTTGTACCCTGTACTTAGAGACTTTCTATTAAATTTTCTTTTACCTTTGCTTGTAATTTTCGATAATTTTCATCTTGTTCTATTACAACTTCTAACTATTCTTCCAAGTCTGTCTTGTAAGTGCTGATAGCTGCTGTAAAATTTAGCTTTGCATTTCTACTTTATGCATCAACAATCTTATTTTTCTTTCCTTTAATATGTTGAATTTCAAAATCATATTCACTAAGAAAATCTAGCCACCTAGTTTGCCTAGAATTCAAGTTAGGTTGATCCAACAGATATTTCAATAATTTATTATCTACCATCAATATAAACTTTCTTCCGATTAAATGATGAAGTTACATTTTTGAAGGCATGTATGACAACAACTAACTCTACGTCATAGGTCGCATAATTTTTCTCATGAACCTTCAGCTTTCTAGACTCATCAGCAATGACATGTCCTTCCTGAGTTAACACTCCACTTAAACCGTCATTGCATGCATCACTACATACTATAAAATATTTAATAGGGTCAACAATTCTTGGAATTGGTGCGGTGGCTAATAATGTTTTTAACTTTTTAAAACTGTCTTCACACTTCTGATTCCAATCGAATTTCTTCCTTTTTTTCGGCAAAGAGGTTATAGGATTTGCAATTCTTGAAAACCCTTCGATGAATCTTCAATAATAATCAGTAATATCCATTAATGATTGGACGTCAGTTACGTCTTTTGGGACTGGCCAATCCTCGATTGCCTTTATCTTTTTGGGGTCAACAGAAATTTCCTTCTTTAGTCACATGACTCAAATACTGAATTTTATCTTTAAAGAAGTCATATTTACTAAATTTTGCATATAGTTGATGTTCTTGTAACTCTTGTAAGACAATTTTTAAGTGTTTTTTATGTTCCTCTTCAGAATTTGAGTAAATTAAGATGTCGTCAATAAATATGACCACAAATTTATCCAGATATTTATGCATTACATTATTCATCAGACACATAAAACAACTGGGGCATTAGTAAGCCCAAATGGCACAACGACAAACTCGTAATGTCCATATCGAGTCCTAAAAGCTGTTTTAAAGATGTCTTCATCCTTGATCCGGACCTGGTGGTATCCAGATCGTAAATCAATCTTTGAGAACATCGTTGCTCCACGTAGCCGATCAAACATATCACCTATGTGGGGTAATGGGTATCTGTTCTTGATAGTCATTTTATTTAGTTGACGGTAATGTATACATAGTCGTAGAGTTCCATCCTTCTTCTTAACAAAGATGATAGGTTACCCCCAGGGAGACACATTAGGTCTAATGTAATTCTTATCAATGAGATCCTTTAACTATGATTTAAGTTTATTTAATTTCAGTATATTCATTTGATAAGGGGCTTTCGAGCTGGGTACTGCACCAGGTACCAGCTCAATAGTAAAATCTAATTCTAGTTTCGGAGGCAGTTCCGGAATTTATTCGAGAAATACATATGAATATTCCCTTAGAATCCGAATATCTTCAAGTTTTAATTTATCTCTATTGTTAGTATTTTCTTCAATGATTACTGTTACAGCAAAAGCTTTACAGCCCTTCCTAACAGCTCTCTTAAGCTGCAAAGTAGAAATATGCCTTATGGCTGTTTTCCTAGGGATCCCTTTTACATTTATTAAATTTCCATCGTTATTTATGCAAGTGAAAGTTTTATCAAATCAATTCAAGACCACCTTATGCTGTTCTAACCAATCCATACCAATTAACATATCATATGAACCTAAATGTAACACATTGAGCTTAACAGAGGTTTCAAACTGATTCATAGTTACTGCACAATTCTTAAAAAAGCTAATTACTTTTTTCTTTGCACCAGTAGCTAGTTGAACTAACCATAATCTTGCAAATTTTTCAACTGAGAGCTTACACTTTTCTGCCAAATTTGGAGAAATATAACTTAAACTAGCTCATGGATCGATCAAAATAGATATAGGTATTTGATTGATCTTACTTTCTACTTCCACCATAGAAATTTGATAATCTGCTTGCCGATTCTCTAATGCTGCGTTGATCCTGGGCATTGTCCTTGTTGGATCACCGACGGTCATCTACTCCTGTATTGTGTGTATGTTGCTAACAATCTTCTTCCAATTGGGGCAAACTGATGCATAATGTGGACCATTACATTTCCAACACTTTACTGGTTCCTTTCGTTCAAAGTTCTTTGTAAAGTTATTGTGGTTGTTAGCAGATTCTTTATTCCTTTGATTATTTGGATTGGTCTGTGAATTAATTTTGTTCCCTTGGAAATTTTTACTAGGAAAATTTCTGGTGTTACTGTTCTTAAAATTTTGATTAGGAACAAAACCATTCTTTTTCTGTTCAAAGTTATTATTTCTTTTGGCCTTCCAGTTGGTCATACTTTCCTTTTTACAATTATGTTCATAACAGAAGTTCACTTTTCTCATTGCTTCTTCTAAAGTTTTCGGATTGTCATACTCAATTCTGTCTTTTATATGATAAGGTAAATAGATGAGAAATCGCTGCACCTTAGGTTTTTCGTCCACAATATACGACACATACTTGAGCAGACTTAGAAATTTACTATATAGTTCTTTCATATTCATCGTTCCCAGTTTTAGCTCGTAAATTTTTTTAGCCCTTTCCTTATAATACTGTTTAGATAAAAATTTCTTCTTGAAATATTTCTTAAATGTACTCCAATCAATATTTTTCTCCCTTATACTTTTTACTCTTTTTAAGTCCTGCCACCAAATATTTGCTTTCTCTGTAAGATTATAAATAACCATCCTAGCCTTCAGTTGATTAGAGTAGTTATAAATTTGGAAGTATTTCTTCATCCCGGACAACCTGGATTTTGCCTCTTCCCCCTTCTCAGTTTCACCATTAAAGTTTGGTGGCTTGATTTTCTTGAATTCCTCAGCGATTTCTTCATAATGTTTAAACTTTCTCTTCATAGTATGGTGATTATCTTCACTACTATCACTAGTATATTGAAAATTTTGTCTATGTGAGTCACCATACACTTCAGAAGATGAGCTACTTTCGATTTTAATGTGTTTAGTCTTTTTATCTTTATGCTGATAACCCATATCTTCAGACTCAGTTCTTTTTATCTTTTTCCTCGGTATGAAATCTTTCCATCAAAATCTGATTTAGCTCCTCTTGAGCTCTCAGAATTCTCTCATTTTCTTTTTTAACTGATTCCATCTCTATTTTTAGTTCCTTAACTGTTTGTAGTAGTTCGGAAGAATTATTAGTTATCTCTTCTTGTATAGGTTCTTTTTTAAAATTAATTCATTCAGTGTAAGGAGACTCCTCATCCGCATATTCCTTCAATCTATCCATACCTGTGGTTAACTCATAAAACAAAATTGTCTAGAAATATCATTCACAACAAAATAACATCAGCATTTTTGTTTAAGTTTACTATTTCTCATATACAAGTTGAGCCACATTCAGGCCTAGTGTCTGAACCTTATGCTCTGATACCACATGTAATAACTCAAAAAATTCGTAAAATTTAAAATTATTTCATGTGACATAAAATGTCAAATGTCACTGCTAATGTACCAGTAATTGTTAGCATATAATTAAAGAGTTTACTAGAGAAACAAAGATTACTTCTTTATTAGATTCGGTATAACTTAAAGGCTTATCTTTAAAAGCTGTGTTAGCACTGTTTCATCTTAGCAGTTGAATTTTTCCAGAAAGAAGAAAATAAATCTATCTTTTACTAATGCTAAGTATATAATTGTTTTCTTTTGTCAAGTAGGGAAAGTTTCTTAGGTGTGATCGGGGCTTACTTAGCTTATAGCTAACACAGTGGGACTGATTGTTCTTTACAGGTTTTAACAGGTAAGCGTATGTTCCAGTTAAATAATATATATGTTCAGTGAAGAAGATACTTCTCTAGCATAAATATGATGCTAGACTTAGAATATTAAAATGCAGCTTGTCTTCATAATAGGTAACGTTGATTTTATTTAAGTCGTCACAACTCTATAAATATATTACAAAAAAACTGCATCTGCATGGGTTTAAGTGCATGACCAAATTACAATGCAAAAGAAATCAATCTACTGGTTGATTATGATCATTTCCAAGAATCATCTTGTTCTTTCGCTTATAACAGTTTTGATCTAAAGTTTAATTAGGAAGAAAATATAGTACTCAGACTTTTGTTTAGATCATTCAAAACATTTGGAGTTTGTTTTGATCATAAGTATGTGAATCTTTGTAAAACATATAAGATATACTCTATGCTGATAAACTATAAATCTAGTCTATTTTATCCGAAAGAGTTGTTTCTAAAAGTTCTTAAGGCTTCACACTCATTAAATGTATATCACTTTTACCCTTATACTAGGGTTTTATAATTAAATGTTTTCCTCAAAATATAAACAAACCTATATTGACTCTTGACTGTATATTCATTGTTTAGATGTTTAGAGTTAAAATTGAAGCTCTTATATCAATATGAAAATTGCTTTTACTTGTGTCCCCAACTCCATACTGCATTTGGATCAAGATTCTCTTCCTAGTTGAAAGAATGCCTTTTTAAACTTTTACAATTTTTACCTTGATTTCTTTTTATTTGTATTTTACACCTCGATTTCCTGGTGTACCACCAGCTATAAACTATACCTTTACACAAGTTTGTTTACTAAACTCTTGAGATAAGATTGTTGTTTAAAATAATATAGGAGATCTTATTATTGCTTTGGTCCTAGTTAACATTTTTACTCTCCAACCCTAATAATTCGAAAGACTACCATTAGATCTCATTTTTAATATAGTTTAATATTAATCATGTGTGTTTTAACTATGTTTTATCAAACATAGTTAACAAAAGAACTATCTTATCTTGATCTATAAATAAAACCCTAGAAGAAGAAAATTCATACTTAATCCTATAGTTAATAAACGAAGCATCGAATAATCAATGGTAATAATAAATTATTGGCAATCATAGAAATTTGCATTGTTTTAATGATTATAGGTTTTGATTTGAATAATTTTAATGCAGATTGGAACTGCACTCAACTATTGACTTGCACCCATGAATTATAAAATAATTTCGGTGGAGACGTGGAGATTGTGTTGTCCACGAGATAAGTTGACTTATAACGAAACCCTACCCTTCATTTTGCAAAGAGAAGGTTCCCTTGACTGGTGCGACCGAGCTGCGAGCTCGTGGCCGCCATTGTTCCTTGTTGACGTCCTGGTTCTAAAAAATCACTGCAAGCTCGATCCTGTAAGAAGTATACACTGGTTTTTATGTATTAACGATTGCTGTGGGTAAGGTGCGTGGGAAAAAATTCCTTCACCAGGTTGAGGACTATGAGTTTTGTTCCACATCAGCCCAGAGAACAACATTTTAAGTTATCTGTGTCCCTCGTTTAGGTTGGGGTACTGCTCGTTTCCTTCCAAATCGTGACTTAGGGTTTTTCAGTTGTTACGGTGCATTAACTTCTGAGGCATTGCTCTCCAAAGTGTTCTCGAATTCCATTCTCGGTTTCTACAAAATAAAAGCGTTAGCAGGTAAGGCCTGTCTTGGTTTTTATTCAAGATATAAGGAAATTTGAAAAATTATTATTTACATTATAAATATTTAACACCAACGAATGGTTGCTCCGTGCAGGTCTTCCTCACAGCTCTGGATGTTGGGAGTGAGCTTGTTCCTTCAACTTCGACAGTGCAGACCCTGGTAAGCCTCGGTTATACTAAGGGTTTCTCCTGCATTGGTATTATGGTGGTTGGAAAGATGAGAATACTTCGCTGCTAGTTTTGGACTTGGCCTGGGATTTACTTGTTAGGTTGTTACTTCTTGTTGTTTTGTTTTTGTATGACTTTTAAACCCTAGAGGGTATTATGGCAAGAAAATTTGAAGGCTATAGCAACGATGACCTGGGATTTTCTTAAAAGTGCCTTACGGCCTGGAAGATGTAAAAACATTATGCTTTTCACACTCGGTTTAAGCCGTGATGATACTGTTTCGACCACTGTCTTACTCAACGAGACTTGTAAATAGATACATGGTTTTTACTTGTAATAAAAAGTAATGGTTGCTGTTTCATTTTACGGTTCTTTTTAAATTTGTATAGTTTAATTTTGAACAGGCTTAAGCCTTGACCGCTATTTAGAAAAGGCCATAGGCCATTACACTTATTTTATTTTGTTTCTATCAAATTGTTTACAGTGTTATTTAATTTTTAAGATATCATGTAATTTAAATGATTTACAGTAATTTATACTATTGGAACTTTTACAGTGTTATTAGGTGAATTAAGTACTTTGTTTTTCGCTCAGAAATGGTTACGATCTTGGGATAACTTGCAGTTTGGTAATGAGATGGATTTTAGAGAAATAATTTTAGTTATGATTCTATTTTTACTTTTAATAATAATCATTTATAGCTGTTAAATTTTATATTAAGATTAAGAGTATGAATGTATGTTTTTAGGGATAAAACCTATCTCTTGTAAACCTTAAGTAAATCTCGAGGGTTATAGTAAAAACATCTGTATTTCATAATAGAATGTAAATTTGAACTTGGAATAAATTATCATAAAACCTATGAAGTATTAGCTAGGTTAAACCCAAAGTACTATTTTCACTGTTCCTATATTAGTTTATTTAACTTTATTTATTGTGTTTATAATAAATATTAGTATTAGTAATAGTTCTGTGATTAATATGACTACTAGTGATTAATATATACTCTATTATTTTCCTGGAATTAGATAATATAGATACTTTTAGTAGATAAAGAAAGTACTGCTAGTTTTCTGTAAATGATCACATAAAAACTATAAAATTAATTATTTGCATTTTTTTATACAGAGTAATAAACAAATCTACTTATCTAACTTAAACAACCAGCTGTACTAGAGTATTGCCTTATAAAAAGCGTGGAAAATTACAGTGTGGTAATTTCTTTCTATTCATGTTTCATTTAGCAATATCACTACTGTTTTAAATATAATCTACTAATCCCTAATTTTATTAATAAGCAATGCTCTTTTTTCATAAACCCTAATAAAACAATAACATGCATATCTAAAAGAAAACTAGTAATCTTTTTCTGAAAACAATAGATAAACTATAAATAAACCTGAACAAATAAAAACCTATCAATGAATGAGGTGACAACAGCTTAAGGAGGCTGTTCCTCCCAATCAACTCCTGGAGAAAGCTTAGTCTGTAATTTCTCAAGACCCCCGAGCCTGTTTCCTGGTCCTCCTTGTAGAGTACTAGGTGAAGGATGTAGCCTTAAAACCTTCTATCACCTGACGAGATTTACAACATTAATTCAGCCCTGCTCACAGCAGTAAGAACTTCATCCTAGAGTAGCTGTACAAGTTCAATCTTCAGCAGTTAACCCCTCAAACTCACTTCAACAAGTCCCCTCCATCGAATTTCTCATGTGTACTTCATTCACTCTCAATGATCACAATTCCAGAATGAGTAGCCTTCACTGTCTTCAATGGGAAGTTTTATAACAATGCCTAGGTTTTTTGGGTCAGTTTTTACTTAATGAGCCACTTGCTCCAATTCCACTTTCTTGGAGAATCATGACCATAATTATAGGGAAGTTGCCACCTGCAACAGTTAGAAGCAGTTTGAGTATGCTGCCACTTGTCAGTATACTCTCCACCTAGTCTCCTCTACCACGTGACCAATTAACACTCATTTAACAACTTTCCTAAGCTATTGTCTCATCATTTATTTATTTATAAATAAAATATTCTGCAATACATTAATTATACTTGACCCCACTTGGTCATCAATTACAAACTTAGCATAAAATATAACATAATGTTCCTCAATAACATTAAATTGTTTTTGTAAATTGGGGAATGTGACATGTTGTTTGTCCCAAGTGTGTTATCGACAAACATAATCAGGACAATTTTGAAAAATGTGCCTCTTGACACACCTTGACCCCCTTGCATTTTGTTCACAATGATTTATGTGTTCCGCTTCCTTCTGCTTCTTTCTCCAGCTTCATTGTATTTGGTAAATTTCATTGATGACTTCTCTAGATGCACTTAGATTTACTTCTTAAAACATAAGAGTGAAGTTTTTGACAAGTTTTTGTCATATGAGGCCCTTGTAGAGAAACAATCTAGATATCAAATATGCAAGTTAAGAACATATAATGAAGGTGAATATGCAAAAAACAAATTCACTATTTACTGCACTAAACATGATTCAAATGCAACATGTTGTTCCATATACACCACAACAAAATGGTGTTTTTGAGAGAAATAATCACACATTAAAATAAATGGCTATTTGCATGCTCTAAGCTAAGGGACTAAGTCTTCAATATTGGGTTGAGACCATTAATTGTGCCATTTACATAGTTAATCGCATTCCCAACAAAACTTTAAAAGATGTAACATCGGAGGAAGCATGGAGTAACATTGAATTAGATGTCCGCCACTTTCGTGTGTTTGGTAGTGAAGCCTTGGGCTCATATTCCTTATGAAAAAATGTAATATCTATATTTGGATATTCTCAAAGGCTATCTCAATTGAATAGTGCAATAGAAAATAGTACCATGTTGTATACTTATATATGAGTAAAAAGTGAATATGAATGACGATTTTACAATTATGTTGGTAGGGCTTTATATTAGCCTTATCGTTCATTTTCAAATGAAAGGGCACATCTCTTTCTATTTTCTAATTAATTAAGTTATTTAATCATTTCTTATTTATTAATTATTAATATAAATATATATTAATAATTAATATTGATATTTAATTTTTATATATGTTTATATATCTCATTATGTTATATATTTTTTATATAACATTGCCTTCCCCTTAAAGGGACTTTGTCCTCAAAGCTTATTGAAGACAAGTCTTACACCTGATTTCTTGCTTTTAATCTCATCTCTCGGTCCTTTATTTTAGTACTTGCGACATTTGATGAAAATAGATGATACGACTTACAAATTCCAAGGAAAAATGTTGCATTGTCTGTGATGTGGTCCATTCGAGATCTATCTTCATCAGAGATTATTGCTGATCGCTTTGTTGGATAAATCTTCCCGTTTTCTGATTAGGTTGCAGATTTTGTGTCCTTTCTCTTTTGAAATTATAACTCCTATTTTATGTTCATTTTGACCCTGTCATTTGTCAAAATGTTTTTTTGTAATTTGGGTGTTGATAAGGAGTTATTGTTGTTTTTTTTTTCTAGTGGATTTATTTCCTTTTGAATTGTGATGGGCAACGAACTTGTATTTGTTTCTTGTTTCTCAACTTGAATTTGCTTTCTGGAGAGTCTGGATGCTTCCTTTTGGATTTGAACTAATTTGTTCTCTAATAGATTATTATTATTATGAATCTTCTCGAACCTTTCCTCTTGCGATTGTTTGTGCTCTTTTAACTTCTTGATTTGTTCCTTTAGTTCTTGATTAATATTTCTCAGACGATGGTTTTGTTCTTGATGTTTAAGTATTCTTCCTTCGAAGTCTTCATTGGCAAGTTCCATTTTCTGACTATTTTTTAGTTTCTGGATTTTCGCTAGTAAAGTCTTCTTATGAATTCTTAGTCGAAATAGTTCTTCGGTATTTCTTGCTAATTTGCCATTGATTTTCACAATTTCTAACTTGTGTTTTTTTTAGTGTTGTTATACTTTTGCCGAAGTTCTTCCTTCTGTTGTTGATGTTGACATATCTCTGATTCTTGACTTTTTAGATTTGTCTGGATTTGCGGCAATTTAACATCTTTGTCCATGATGAGCTTGTTT
Source organism: Pseudotsuga menziesii (assembly GCA_001517045.1). Lineage (NCBI taxonomy): Eukaryota > Viridiplantae > Streptophyta > Pinopsida > Pinales > Pinaceae > Pseudotsuga > Pseudotsuga menziesii. The sequence continues at coordinate 236,721 of LPNX011091968.1, read as the reverse complement.
AAACGCTTTATATCTTCTTCTAAATTGTTATCACTCCTATACGACGATTCTTCATTATTTTTTGACCTTTTGATTTTGTTTTCAAGATCTTGATTGTGATTTTTTAATCGAGATATTTCTTCATTCTTAGTTGATAACATTTTTTCGATATCTTCAATAACTATTTCCAGCGTTTGATTTTGATCTCTTAAGCAATGATTCTCTTGTTCTGTCAACTAAACAAGAATGCTTCGTTTACTTATATCAAATTGTATATTTTTATTGCTTTACTTGTAGTATCCTAATTCTCTTTCCAATCCCTATGATTGCAGTTGTGAGTTACATTGATCGTATTTTATAATAATCTATTTACACATATTGGACAGGAGTGATTGCAATTCTTAAAAAATGTCGGATATTGGAATTCCATTTCGCGATAAAGACACTTAGCCCAAAATTTGGATTTATATATGGAATCCATAAATTCTTCAATAAATCTGTAATTGCCTTCAATGACTTCTTCAATATCTTTTGAGATTTGATTTCCACTCTTTTATTATTTTGTTTGACTTGTTTTTTTTTTACTACGACTTTGACTTTCTTGTTTAAATTTACAAAAGAATTATTATTTCCAAAATAATAACTATAATAATAATAATTATTAGAGTTTGATAGTATATGGATTATAATATATATATATATATATATATATATATATATATATTTTAAGCTGCTTTAATCTATTATAATACAGAGCCAAAAATTACAGAGTTCATCATGACCAGAGGAGGCCAAAGGCGGTGAAGCCACCACCTTGTCCTCTCAAAATATGGTCATCTAAGAGAGCCAGAGGAGAAACTGTTCCACTTTGAAAGTAAAGGCCGAGGCCCATAGCTTGACATAGTTACAAAATTTAATAGTAAAATGACATAAACAAAGATAAGAGCCTGGAAAAAGACACAGGCATTGACCCATATAGACATAGACTTAGGCCTGGAGGAAGACACAGGAATTGACCCTGCCATAAACATAAACAAAGGCATGGAAAAAGACACAGGCATAGGAGATAGACACGATAAGCAAAAAACCAAAAAAACCTGGACAGCTTGAGCATCAGATAGGTGGAATGTCTGGAATTTCTTCAGTTATGGGGCAAGCCCATCATTCCTCTTGCGACTTACTGGGAGAGTTGGTGGTGAATTCCGGAGGCATTTGGGGATGTAGCTGCTGTGGAGCAGGTTGCTGGGCAACCATCGCCTTCAAGCGCTTGATAAACGGCTCAACCGTCGAGGGTATGGGAAACACCGGAGCAGGAGGGGTTGCCATTGTGCACCTAGTTGCACTGTCGCTGCCACCGCCAGAAGGCAGAACCACGCCACCTGTGGCGCTACCGCTTCCACTGCCACCCCATTCATGGCTATCACCAAGCATCCCTCCCTAGCCTGAGATACCTGTACTACCTTTCCATGTGAAAGAGCTCTCCATTGCTGTGAGCTGAGCATCTATCTCCGAAATTCTGGTCTTCACCATTTGAACCGTGTCTCTGGCATCTGCCAATTGGTAAGCATGTCCTCCATTAAATTAAAGATCATGTTCTTCATGAGCCAGTAGTGATTGATTTGGCTACCATCCTAGCCCGTTGCCAACTTCTGATTTAGAACTCGGTTCTCCCAAGCTTCCACGAGAACACGAACCCTATTAGAGATGTGCGGTTCATAGTTTGCAGTTACCTGAAAGCTATAGCCTCTCTGTGCTTTTCCCCTACCTGATGTGGCTCTGCACGGAGTGCCACACTGTCACGACATGCTGAGCCGAAAGCGCTTCTTCTTCCAAAGAGTATCAATTAACAAAATGCAGTTCACGGAGGCAGACTCACTGTGAGTTTGCAGACGCTCAATAAACCAAAGTGTGCGCTTAGCCGAGCAGAGCCGAACTCTGATATCCAAATACCACACTGCCGTGCTCAATACCTTCTCCCTCCCTGCCATTGTATGCGCCATGAATTTCAATGCAGAGCCTTGAAGGCTAGGATTGAAGCCCATCTTCGCCACCCCACATCGTAGGTGCAGAGTTGAAATCCCTCTCAGCTCTCACGCTTAGAGGATGACGAAGGTTCTCGTAGGTGTCATCACTGCTGAGGTTATCATGTTGATCGCCACACATCATTCGCACATATCGAGGGAAGACCTGACCTTGAGTTGTGGAGCACTCACCCGCATCCAGGATATAATAATAATATTATTAATAATAGTATATTTTTATAATTTTTTTTGAATGCTTAGAGTTTGGGTTTTAAGCTTTAATTGTGAAAAGGAGGGGAAGGGTGTGTGGATATGGAGAATGAAGGGGGATGGGGTTGGACCTATCATGGTGGTGGAGCTCATGGAAGGCACATGCGGTAGCGTAGTAACTGGAGGCAGGATAACGTGAGTGTGAAGAGGAGCGGGGTTGCAGGTCACGACGAAGATGGCTAAAATCCTGTGTTAGATCAAAGATTTGGATTCAAGGAAACCTTGAGAGTTTGGATACAAGCCGGAGATTGACAGAAGCCTAAGGAAGGGCTTGCTCTGATACCAATGTAATATCCATATCCGGATTTTCTCGAAAGCTATCTCAATTGAATAGTTCAAGAGAAAATAGTTCGATGCTGTATAATTATATAAGAGTAAAAAATGAATATGAATGATGATTTTACAATCACGTTGAAGGTATTTATATTAGCCTTATCGTGCCTTTTCAAATGAAATGGCACATCTCTTTCTATTTTCTAATTAATTAATTTAATTAATAATTTATTATTTATTATTTATTAATAATTAATATTGATATTTAATTTTTATATATGTTTATATATCTCATTATGTTATATATTTTTTATATAACAAAAATGGAAAGCATTGCAACTTAAAAGTGAAAAGTACATATTTATTGGATATTCCAAAAATTTCAAAGGTTATGGATTTCTTCAACCACATTCCCATGATATAATTATTAGAAGAGATGTTAAATTTGATGGAAATATCTCGTCCTGCAAGCCTAATTCGACGTCTATTCCATATGTGGCTTGAGAGCCATCTTCAACGCTTGTGCCATATTCTACTCCCAACTTCCTCGACGGTGTTCCTACTCCAACTTTTTATGATGGTAATGAAGATGGAAATATACCTTCGCCTGTTCATTTTCCTCCAATTGCACCAGAACAACTGCTTCATCGATGGGATTGTACAACATGCAAAACAATTGTTGATCTTGCTAGTGATCTCAGAGATCAATGCCAAACATGTTCCCAGTTCCAGCGAGCCACTTCTATTTTGGCTCAAGTTTTAGAGAATCATGATCAAGAGACATTTGTATAAGCTTCATGAAATCTATATTGGGATGCAACTATGGATGAAGAATATTGTTCCTTAATGATGAAAGATACTTGGGATCTTGTACTTCTTCTAAAATGAAGAAAACTTGTTAGTTGTAAATAGGTCTACAAAGCTAAGTATGCATTTGATAGAAGTGTTGAAAGACTTAAGGAAATGTTAGTTTCTAAATGATTTTCCTAAGTCGAAGGAATTCACTACAATGAAACCTTTTCCCTTGTCACCGAAATGAATTCCATCCACCTTGTTCTTTCCCTTTTTCCTTCCATAAATGAGAGGTCCATTAAATGGATGCCAATTATGTTAGAAAGTGATAACAAGGAAGGTCTTCTTGTATGCATGTGTCCTTGCATGCAGAAGACTCAAAACATGAAGCCAATAGTATTTAATTTACTTTTCCTAAGTTTACTTTAGAAAATAAATTAAAGTGATCTAATTATTGATTGAATTTATGAAACACTTTTTATAAAGTGTACGTGAAAATATTTAAGTGATGGCTAGATCTAATCTTGGCCATCCAACCTCGCCGAAGGATCTCATCCATAGATCTATAGTGAGATTAGGGTTTTTCGCTTAGCATTGAGTTATAAGAGAAATATCAATTGGTGGAGATGACAATTGCATTCTGACAAAGATGGAGGAAAAGAAGTGCGAGAGAGATAATTTTTACGAAGAAGATGGAGGAGTACCAATCCAGAGAAGGCAACTCGAATTTATAGAGGAGAGAGATAGGAGGATTTAGCGGAGGTGGACCGTATAGCAGCAAGACGTACAACCGCATAGCAGATAGGCTATACAATCGTATAAACAAGTCGTATAGATTGTGCAGATCCATACAGCAGGCCGTACATATTTCCTACAGGCCGTACAACTTCCTTGGGAACCGTGGCACCTTATAGTTTTTTCTTAATAGATTTGTGTGATTTGATTTTGCTATCTTGGGCATGAATTGATTTTTTGATATTGTAAAAGATTCATATTTTCTTAATAAAATATTTGTTATATTTTTATCATTTAAGCAATATGATCTTAGGATCTTATCTAAGAGAATAACATGTACAACAATCAATAACAAGAGACAATAGACACTAAGATTTTCCTCGGGGAAACCATAAAGGAGAAAACCCCGCAACTTCCTCAGAGATAGAATGAGAACCAATGGTAGCAGTAAAACCCAAAGACAAAAATATGATCTCCAACAACTGTTCTCTCTCTCACTTGAGCGAGCTTCTCCTCTCTCACCTATGCGCTATAGCTGGGTGAGTGTGTGTCTCAAATAGAGAGGCTCACTCTCTATTTATACTAATTTTCGACTTGACAAATACTTACCAGGGTCAAATTATCGAGGAGAGTCTAATAACCCTAGTGCCCCTCAACTGTGGGGACTTTTCCCCCCTGATCAACAAGGAGGGTTAACCTCAACTCAATTGTGGGGACTATTGCCCCGACTTACAACGAAGGGTTAACCTCATTGAGTTTACATGACTTTATTATATTAATGAATCTCCCGATAGGAACATCAGGGTACAATGAAATAAAAATGATTCTCCCGATAGGAACATTGAGGTACAATGAAATACAAATGATTCTCTCAATAGGAACATCGGGATACAATATAAGATATACAAGTGAATACATTCTGAAGTTACAAATACATCAACACTCCCTCTTAACTAGGAGGGTATTCTCTTGACACAATTCATCAGCACAAGTCTTCATCACTGGATCATCATCAAAGATGGATCATCACTGGATCATCATCAGCTTCACATCTCCCACTATCTCGAGCAAATGGAGCTATCTCTCAATTATACTCGTCATAGGAATTTCTACAGAGCCATCCCTTTTTCATGTTGTTTGTAATCCTAGCCTCCATGTAGGTATTCATCTTCTTCAGTGCTTATATCTGACCATGGGAGGAACACATCCAACATCCATGTTAGAAAGGCCTGCCCAACACTTACATCTGACCATGGGAGGAACACATCTAACATCCATGTCAGACAGGCCCGCCCAACACTCACATCTGACCATGGGAGGCCTAGCCTATCACCATGTCAGAAAGGCTCAACACTCACATCTGACCATGGGAGGCCCAACCTACCACCATGTCAGAAAGGCTCAGCACTTATATCTGACCATGGAAGGCCCAGATTGCCACCTTGTCGAAAAGGCTCAGCACTTACATTCGACCATGGGAGGCCCAGCTTGCACCATGTCATAAAGGCTCAACACTTACATCCGACCATGGGAGGCCCGTCTTGCCACCATGTCGAAAAGTCTCAGCACTTACATTTGACCATGGGAGGAACACATCCAACATCCATGTCAGAAAGGCTCTGCACTTACATCTGACCATGGGAGGAACCAATCCTACCACCATGTCAAAAGGGCTCTGCACTTACATTTGACCATGGGAGGAACCAATCCTACCACCATGTTAGAAGGGATCTGCACCTACATTTGACCATGGGAGGAACCAATCCTACCACCATGTTAGAAAGGCACATAGACTCATCACTTCCTCTTGGAAGGAACCTTGATCTAGAGAACACTCAAACTTCACTCTGACCATTTATAGCATAGAATCACATCAGGGCTGATTATGTCCAAGAATAACTTGCGATATTCGCCAGGACCGATTACATCCGAGGGCAACCTACATGACCGTTTACATCTGAGCAACCTAAGAGCTTCACCAGGATTTTATGCTCAGACAACCTTTCTTACTGGCTATGCTAGAACTCTCTCTTTTGAGAGATCTCGATCTAGATCACCAACTGGAGCTTCACTGCTCCTCTCTCGGCTATACTCAGCGCCATGCAGGACTCCATCCTGCCAAATCAAGAGATCACACCTGATCCCATACTGAAGAAACACCCGAAGTGCTCTTCCTAACAATGGCACTGCCCAATCCAAATCCACATAACCCTCCAGGTTAATCTTTTGATTCGCTTCATACTTGAGCCCATCGTCAACTGTACCCTTCAGCCTGTACCTCATTGCATGCTTTGCAACCATCAGGTGAACATGTATCGGATCTGTCAGGAACTGACTCAATGTGTTCACAACAAAGCAAATATCTGATCTTGTATTTGTCAGGTACATAAATGACGCAATCATCTGACGATACATTGTGGCGTCAAGCATCTCTGATGAAGCATCACTTAATAGCTTCAGGTTCGATGCCATAGGTGTGGCCATGTCCTTGCAGTCCATCATCTCGAACCTCTTCAGGACCTCTACTGCACACTTCCCTTGTTTAAGGGAGATTCCATTCGCACTCTACCACACCTCCATGTCTAGAAAGTACCATACCCAAGTCCTTTAAGTCTCCTTCTTGCAACTTTAATGAGTTCCTCTTTTCTATCAGGAACAAGTCATCGACATATAATAGGAGCATCACAGGTCTTCTTCCTTCAACCTTGAAGTAAAGGTTGGAATCCGCTTTAATCTCAGTAAAGCCTAGAGCCATAAGTAAGTTGTCCATCCTATCGTACCATGTCGAAACCTCAGGATTTTCTGCAGTCACTCCCTCTGAAGTGGAGCATCATTCTCCCTTTTCCTTTCATACTCTATGTATTGAAACATTTTGTATTGGAGTGACAAGTAGCTTCCTCTGCTATTAATATTCTATGTATACATCTAGGGTCATTGGATACCAAGATCCTCTATCTTGAAAATGTTCTTCTCGCACCCATCTGTGAGCTTTTCATCCTCTATAGGATTTCATCTTCAACCTTGTAGCAAAGGTTAAGATCTTCATCACTCTAGGTGATCTTCAAGCTCCTCATGTATGTGTTATCTCATGGGTTCCTTCTGAGTTCCTACAAGGCCTTCTTTCATTTGCACACATGATTCTTCCTGTCATGTGTCTTAACTTCCAGTGGATACAAATGTCTTTTCGTAGTCTATGCCTTATTTCCGTGAGAAGCCTCGTGCTACGAATCTTGCATTGTATCCCACGATGTTGCCATCTACTGCATGCTGGATCTTGTAGATCCATATCGAAGACATTACGAACTTCCCTTCAGGTCTCGATACTGCATCCTAGACATCATTCTTCTTGAACTGGTACTCTCCTTCCCTTTCTTCTGGGCTACTTCTTCATAGCTAGAACGCTCTGCATCAATGATGTTGCTCAACAATGTCACATAACTAGAGTGTGTCTGAGGCCTCATGAAGTCTCGTCATACTATTCTTCATTTTGGATAATTTCTTGAACTGTCGTCACTTGTTCTTCGGAACAAGTCTCATCCTTCTTTTCTTGTAGGCGATTGTACGCGATATTTCCTACAAGTCAAATGCATTAGTTGTATGGTTAGAAACATTTCATAAGGCATATTCATAATGAAAAATTATTATGCATTAAAATATAATCATGTAACTATTTTAGCCAATACAACATTCATCCATATCTCACGGAAACTTTCTAGATTCCTTCCATCTCTACCATGACATCATTGAGATTGTGCACTAATCCAATATGTCAGCAAAGAGGTTTCATTCTAGATAAGTAGCAATGGATAGTTGTATAGCACCATGAGCTACTTAATCATCACATGCATATTAGTAGTATACTGTCATTAATGTAAACATTCTATCATGCATAACACATCAACTGGATATAAACAAATGCATAACCAGACAATGACAATTGAATACTATCTTTATTTGTTTCATGGTTAGACTCCTTCTTTCAGCTTCATCATCTTCTTCATTCATAACAACACCATTTCTTATCCAAATGCCAAGATGGATAAGAGACTCTTCAAGAATTGAGTTCTTCATATTCCTCATCGCTTGAGGGATCTTCTTTGAATCATGAGTGCTTGATCTTCAGTTGCTCCCATCTTCTCTTCTCTTATTATGAGTCGAGCTTCTTCTTGTGTGCACTCTTCCCAGAGTCTGCTGAAAGTAATCACTTCCTTCTGGCACACATTCCTTGAATGAATGAATCCCATGATCCTATGAGGCCATTCAAGGTGGTTATCACAATTTTTGCATTCTCTACTTCTTCATCCACTGCTTCAAGTTGTTCTTTGATTTGAGAGACCCTTATAAAGTATGACTGTATGGTCTCTGCATTCTGGATCTTTACATTCTTCAACTGGTTTCTCAAAGTCATCTTCCGATTTATGTTCTTCCTTTCAAATAGCTTGGTCAAGGAATCAAACATCTCTTTAGGTGTCTTTAGGGAAGACACTTCTGATATAAGGTGATCCTCTTAGCCTTGACCAAGTTCTTCTTGTGTAAGGCTTTAGCTTCATCTCCCTTTGGAACTGGAACCTCTCCACTTATGTAGGTGTCCAATTCATTTTCTTCAAGAACCAATAAAAACTTATACTTCCATGTTCAGAAATTTTCAGCTTCACCAAGATTGTCATCAAGCTGGTGTGATAGGTCATTTTGAAATGAGATCCTCAAATGTAAATAACAAAAGATTAGATCTTACCGATTTGAGGTGTCTGTCCCGGTTCCGGATCAGGGTGATCTAGGGTTTGTCAGAGAAACCCTAATTTTCAAAACTTGGAATCTTTTTGATCTAATTGGATAGAAAGATGGGCCTCTTCAAGGTGAGCTGTCCAATGTACTCATTTTCTGAAAACAGTGGGGGGAAGCTCCCGGAACAGGAAGCCCTAGTTTTCCAATTCCTTCTGCAGAAATGTCTGAAATTGTTTCTGCAGTATCTCCGAACATACTACTCCCCTATGTCTGAAATTTCGTACTGAGGTAATCCCATCTTTTCTCTTTCCAACACCACAGGTTTGACCAGAATTGCTTTCACCAATTGAGACTTAAGAGAGTTTTCTCAAGGTGACTTCTTTAAGGAATTTTCAGCATAACGAACTTGTACGAACTGCCACATGTCATTGTTTCACCTTCAAGGTCTAAAACTTTTACCACATAAAGTAGAGTTCGTGCCCTATCTGGAACATCTTGAGAAATTTTATCGGAACTTTGTAGCTCGAGATATAGCAATTCTCCCTAGTTGTCCTGTTTAGGGATGAATCCTGGAAGAGGCTGGAACCTTGATTTGGAGGAATCATACCTCCTAGAATATAGTGAATCTAAGGCTGAAAATTTTACAGTGTTCAGCACAAACTTTTCTTTGGCCTGTAAAAATTTCAGCTTTTGAGGCTTCTCCAATATCAAGATATAGCGAATGTACCAAAAGTACCAGTTTTAGTATTTTAGGGTTTTTTCAGGCCCGAGATCAAACTAGGGTTTGACTTTCCTGGAGTTTTACTCAACCAAAAACTTCGACCTTGGTCTCTAAACTTCGATTTTGATGAGGAGAGCAATCCTATGCTAGGCTCACTCAAAAATTCCTCTTCTATGAAAATCCCTAATTTCCCATAGCAGTAACTGAAAATGTCTAGAATCAAATTCTGCTTTGATAGAAAGATGCGCCCGTCAATGGAGAGTTAGCTTAGCCTCCTTTTGTTGATGATCTGTGGAGAGAGACCCAAAAAGTAAGAATCCCTAGCTTCTGTAGCTGCATAGTTTCTTCTTCTCAAGTTAGCTCTGATACCATGTTAGATTTTTATCATTTAAGCAATATGATCTTAGGATCTTATATGAGAGAATAACATGTACAACAATCAATCACAAGAGACAATAGACACAAATATTTTTACTCTGGGAAACCATAAAGGAGAAAACCCTGCAACTTCCTCAGAGATAGAATGAGCACCAATGGAAGCAGTAAAACCCAAAGGCAAAAAGATGATCTCCAACATCTATTCTCTCTCTCACTTGAGCGAGCTTCTCCTCTCTCACCTATGCGCTATAGCTGGGTGAGTGTGTGTCTCAAATAGAAAGGCTCACTCTTTATTTATACTAATTTTTGACTTGACAAATACTTAGCAGGGCCGACTTCTCTAGGAGAGTCTAATAACCCTAGTGCCCCTCAACTGTGGGGAATTTGCGCCCCTAATCAACAAGGAGGGTTAACCTCAACTCAATTGTGGGGACTATTGCCTCGACTTACAACGGAGGGTTAACCTCATTGAGTTTACATGACTTTATTATATTAATGACTCTCCCGATAGGAACATCGGGGTACAATGAAATACAAATGATTCTCCTGATAGGAACATCGGGGTACAATATAAGATATACAAGTGAATACATTCTGAAGTTACAAATACATCAATAATATCCTCTCATACTGTTGCATTGATTTTCCCATATTAGGTTTTGTTCGGGAGTTTATACCCAAAAAGACTGCATTGTTTCTATTGATGTGATTGATGTTGTGAATGGTTCTCAGTTATTTATACTCCGCTGCATACTAGTGAAGAAGTTCATGTGTGGTTATTTCATTAAACAATTTAAATATATTGTTTTAGCCCTAGTTTGAGCTTTGAAGGAAGATTTACATGGTATCAAAGCTCTCGTGAGCTAAATCTGAGAGATTTGCAGCAATAGTGATAGATCAGGGGCATATTTATTTAGAGACACAAACCTATATTGCATATCTAGGGTTTGACAGGTACACTTCAGTATGGTCGTGTAGTTGAGAGTTGAGGATAGACTCTAGGGTGCTCAGAACTTTCCTACATGGAAAGAAAGGATCGCAAGGATCCTGGATGTTCGTGATACAGAGGAGCACATTGACTCCACAGATCCGACATATTTGATATCTTGGAAGAAGATTGATTCCAGATCCATGTTGATCATCTTGGATGGGTTGAAGGACCACATAGTCCCTCACCTTTCCGGGAAGAATACCACATCAGAGATGTGGACGTTTTTGGAAAGTCTGTACCAGAGCAAGAATGAAAACCAGAAGATGGTGCTACAAGGGAGGATGCACAACACAAAGAGGGACAATGGAGAAGGAGTGGTGCCTTATCTCACAAGGCTCACACAGATCATGGACGATCTTGGAGCTGTTGGCTCTGAGACTGGGAACGAGGAGCTAGTTTGGATAGGCCTCAATGGATTCTCTAAGCCGTGGGACACCTTTGACAAATGTGTTGTGGCTAGGGAGAAGCTCCCTGATTGGTAGAGAATATGGGATGAATTTGTGCAGGAGGAGACCCACATGGGTTAAGGATCGGGCTCATCCAGCAATGCCCCACAGATTGTGGATGAGGAGACTCTAGCCATGACAAAGAAGAGAAAGGGTAAGGAAAAGAGGAAGAAGGGTGGTAAGAAGAACCTTGACATGTCAAAAGTCAAGTGTTTTATATGCCACAAGCAGGGACACTTTGCCTCCCAATGCCCAGACAGGAAGAAGAAGAGCAACACTTAGATGGCTGGATCTGCAGAGGTGGAGGATTTCAGCAGGAACTTCGATGAGGAGTTTTTTTTGATAGCTTGCATGAAAAGCACCACAGGTAGTAGTATTTGGTACATCTATAGTGGAGCATCTAGTCATATGACTAGACATATGAGATTCTTTAAGAACTTGTAGGAGGGTGGAACAAGTATCCACATTGAGCTGGGTGATGATGTGTGGTATCAGGCACAGGGAGTTGGCACTGTTTCATTTCAGAGGGAGTCTAGAAAACCCCTCAGTTTTGTTGATGTGTTATATGTTCCAGTCTCTGCATTCTTCACTCTGGAGGACAAGGGATTTCAGTAGGGATGATTTTAGGGGCGAATTATAGCCCAAAGACGAATTTTAAGGGGTTCCCAAAAAAAGGTGGGCGAATTTTTAATATTAAAATCTTTTTTTTTTTAATTTAATAAATTAGCCCATTTTTTTTATTTTATATATAATTTCCCCAAATTAAATAGCCCACACAGTGAAACTGTGAAAACTCATAAAATGGAATTTAGCCCACCCATCGATGGGGAAAATCGTGACATTCGCTTAGATTTCTTCGCTAATGGAGGTCCAATCGCCAAAAAATTCTAGTTTTGGAGGAGAAATGGAGATGGTTCACCCAAATTTATGGATGATAGGTTAAAAATTTGGTATTTCACCCCTATTTATGGATCTTTGGGTAAACTTCTCTTAGTTCGTCCCTGATTTGCAGGCCCTGGATGTTCATCCATTGGGTATGGAGCAACACAAGAGTTGGGGCCGCTTCAGGTGAAAACGAATGGCACAGGTCTTTCCCTGAATATATATTCAAATCTTTGGGTAAACTTGTCTTAGTTCGTCCTTGATTTGTAGGCCCTGGATGTTCATCCATCGGGTATGGAGCAGCACAAGAGTTGGGTCCGCTTCAGGTGAAAACGAATGGCACAAGTCTTTCCTTGAACACATATTCCTGGAGCAAAAAGGTAAGCGAATTGGTTATCATCTAATAAGCTATATGATTATATATATGATTTCCGAGATTTCTCCTCCTGATTTATACTCTGCACACAGAAGCGAATTTGCTCTTTTTAGAATCTCCCGTGGGTGTGAAATTTTCATACACCAATACTTCTTCTGATTTGCTGGCGTTGGATGATAAAGTTACTGGTAAATTCCACATTGAACAAGATAAAATATTAATCAAGTGTTACCTTATGCAAAATTAGATTAGTGGTAAATGATTCTTTGGAGTTTAAGAATGTGGGTTTTGTAGCTAAGGATTCATATGAATTATAATGCACATTTAGCATAATATGATTAAGAGCATTTGTAATTTCAAATTGTTCAACTGGACGAATGAATACACAAAAGCTATAGATTTGTTGTTTGAGTATAGCGAGATTGACATATATAATATCTATGCACCTCGTTGTATTACGAGCTCGAATTCAGGAGTAAGGACGAGAGACAAGCTTACAGATTCACAAATTAAGGTAATTCACTTCAAAGTTTTGATATTGGATCCTAATTTCAGCAGCAAAATATCAAGTAGCTTTGATTTGAATTTAACTGCTTGTACTTGCAGGTCTCCAGGAGAACAATGGGATTCTTTTACGGTGGATATGACCCATTTTTTGAAGTATACACAAATGAATATTTCAACAAGCCTGATGTTCAAGAAGCTCTTCATGCAAATGTTACAAAGATTCCTCTCAAATGGGCAGTCTGCAAGTGTGTATCTGTATTCTAATCACTAATATAGGTCATGTTATATTGAATCATGTTATCTCTGAATCTATTGAGATAAAATATGTTTGAGGGGAAAATCTCTTCACTCATAATAGATTTGTGTTAAATTAATCTATAATAATTTATTTTTAGTTGTTTATGTTTTTTTTGGGTCTTCAACATGCAAGTTCTTAGCTTGATGTGCTAACATCCTTCATCATTTTGGTCGTTAACCTCAATTTCAAGACAGTAAGTCATCTTTCATTTCATTTTCTAAATCCTGATTCTGATTGCTTGATGCAGTGATCTTGTGTTCGACAAATATATTGACAGAGTATTCTTAGTTCTTCCAATCTACACAAAACTTATCAAAAGTGGTCTAAGGATTTGGGTTTACGGGTTTGCGCAAAGATTTTATATATGCATTGGCCATTTAATGTTTTGGATAACTATTGGATTCAATGGATATTGTTGCTTCTAAAGTTCTTTTTCTTCTTGATTCATATGATTCATGTTACTATAATGATTCTAATTACTAAAATTTACCAATTCATATATTTCATGTTACTATAAAATGATCTCAAAATATGAATTATATTTCTTTAGGCTAGAAAAATTTGACATTTGTTGCACAATGTTGTTTTATATGATACTATGCGGCAACCATGCCTGTCTTAGTATCACGTAACGTTTGTGTAATTTTTAATTTTTAATTTTTTTTGCAGAGAACATTTGTTTTCCTAGTAGATGGTTTCTTTTGTAGTTACAAGAGGCAGGACCATTTAAATCATCACTTGGTAAAGCATGAAGGAAAGTTCTTTGTGTGCCCCAAAGAGGACTGCAATTTGCAGTTATCATCTATGTCTAATTTGAAGCGTCATGTGAAGCGGGATGAAGAGGGGGTTGAGTCATGGCAGAGTGAAAATCTGAAATCCAGAGAGCTTAAGAAGTATCCTTGCCCAAATCCATGTTGTGGAAAGACTTTTATAGGTCCATCAAGGTTTGTCAAGCACCTAGATGATGTGCATTGTAAGTATTTATCCCCATACTGCAAATATTTACCTTTTGTTGGCATTAGAACTGATTCAGTGAGTGCTTGATTATTGCTCAAAATGATAAGCATGCCATAAATTTTCTCTGGAGCAATGTTCCAAATTTGTTTTATAGTGAAATTGTTAATTGGTATGCCGAGATTTTTGAAGTTCGGTTGATTTTTTAGTTTTCCTTTAAGATATTTATTTTGAAGCATAACTTATATGCTAATATGAAAATGATTGAACCTTTTGGCATCCATTTGATATTCAAATATACAAAGAAGTGGCAATTTTCCATCCTGCAGAACTGGGTTATAAGGAAGGTTATCATATTTTGAATGCTTGGATATTTATCTAGCATAGACAAGTTATGCTTTATAAACAGTTTATGTAAGTAATACATAGGTTATTCAACTTACTTGACACTGGTCATATTCCTAATTAATAGTTAAGCATAATTATAATTGTGTTAGTAGCTCACAGGAGTGTGGTCTAATGGAAAGCAGTGACGTGATCGAGCTTGTATTTACTATTAACATGGAGACCTGGGTTCAAATCCGTAAATGGGCGTAGCTTGTAAATAATAAATATTTCCTTTCATTCATCATATAAATGTATTTAGAAATGCCAATAAGGCGTTTTTCATCTATTCTCTATTGAAGATCGATGTATTTTAGATTTAGACTATTTGTCCATATATCTCATACTCCATATATCTATATAGATGTTATATACTCCACATTGTTTATTTCTGTTCCACGATAGGTACATTGAAGTTAATGGAAAATGGACAGGATTGAACCCTTCATGATTTTTATCTCACTTCGTTGATTAATTATTACTACTCATATAGGTCTTTAAAATGTACAATGCTCCATACTTAAACATATCATATGGAACTACTAGAAATGGATAACTGATAAGCAGAGCTGTCATGAGAAGTCTTTTATGAAAATGTGAAATTAAACTTCATTAAAGAAAGACATCTGTCATAATTAATCGGTCTTACACTCTTTACCTGTATAATCTAATATTCCAAGTAACTAGTTAGTAGCCAATTATGTGAGGTGTTTCCCTGTTCATTCAAGTAACACTAAATAGGGTACTTGCATCTCTAGTATTTGAAGACTCCAAGCTTTTATTTTTGAGAGAGGGGGGCCCCTATGTAAGCTTCTTTTTAATTTGGAAATGTTAGCTATTTTAAAAACAAATATAAAATATTTATAGAAGTGCAATATTGCATTACAATTTTTGGCAAGACACTTTTCATAGATAGCTTTTATGTTATATTATTTCTAAATTTGACCTGTTAAAGCATTTTATAACTTGTTTGATATTTACTGAATATAAGAATTTTATGGCTCTAATTAGAAATAACAAGCTCGTAAATTGCTATTTCTGTAATATTTATACTTTGCTAATGATCAGTTTGATCATTCTTATATAAGTTTGGGTTGGTCTCTTATATCATGTTTTTCACCACAGGTGCATGTCACTAAAGCTAAAGACTATGAGCCATTCGCTAAAAAGAAGTTTCCCAGTGAGAATGGTGATTTACAAAAAGAATCTAGTACCACCACTAGTTCAAAAAAGCCAAAAAAGAAGTATTCAAAAGGAAAAAGGGGAGACAACAAGCCCCAGTTGCAGAATCAAACTGCCAATTCAAAGGCTACAGTTAAACAAAATCTATCGAAGTCAAGGAAAGGAGAGAGTACTATGATCGAATCAGAGAAGGAAAATAAGAGCAAGATTATAGTGCATGCAAGTGCACCTCTAGATAGTAACACAGCCATGTCTCAGTTGGCAGACAAGGTGAATAATGGTTCTGATCATAGGGAAGAAACAAATACTCGCAAGACAAAACGAGGTAGGTTGGAATAGAGGGTAGCTCTTTCACACCTTGATTCAGGAGAAAATTGCTCGAGACTTTTGAAATACGTTGATGAAATTCTAATCTTGGGGATTGTTGATGTTATGCAAATTCTTCCTATGATGTTGGAAGAGCCATGCTATGGGCTGGATGGATGCAGGAACACATTTTCCCATGAAAGTTGTATTTTCTAGTTCTTGTCTTTGATATTACTCCACCTTCTCGAAAGCACCTTAGTATCTACATACACAGGTTTATGGCAAGAAAACAACTAGGTCTATACAACAAGGTGAATCTGATGGTTTGTTGGGATCGATGCAGAGGAGTGTGTTGACCATATTTTGTGAACATTCTGATTTTGTGGTGATCAATCAATCTTAATGTTTATTGAACTAGGCAAATGAATGGTTGTTTAGCTATTAAACATGACATTATATGAGGTCTTCAGCTTCATAATTGTAGGAGTTTTTACTTGCTGAACAATATATATTCCTATGAAAGTTGATTACCTGCTATTCTTCCATCCTGAGCTAATGTTGTGAGCCTACTTCGTATATTTTAGAAATGAGATCTCAGAAAAAAGATAAGCAATACAATCTGTAATTGAGTGAAAAATTGAACCTTACAAGATTAGAAGCAGATATGTTTATTTCCACTTATTCTTACATGGTTTATAATACATTGCCTGCTTCAAAAGTTTTTTGAGTATCGAAGCTGGCTTTGGCATTAAATCCTTGATAGCAACCTCCCTAACTCTATTACTAACCTCATCTGTGGTTTCTATTTTATGCACTGTGCAACTTCTTTGGCATGTTGTTGGTTGTCTACATGATGTCCATAATTAATAATAATTACCAAGTCTTAGTTTTACAATGGTTGGGTTTTTGTTCCACACTAATATTCCTAATTGTGTATGTTGATAACACTTACACATGGTTAATGATTAGGAGACAAAGATAGTTTCTAAGACATTATCTGCACCAGAATTTTGATATTCAGGAAACTGGTATCAGAGTTAAAGTCGCTGCATTGAAATGGTAGCATCACCCCTCACTTTGGTACTAACATCACTGGCATTTTTGGTGCCATTACGTGCAGTCCCTGTTTGGTTTGTGGTTATGCACATGATAATTGCAAGTCTTACTACTACAACAACATATCATTATGTTGGGAATCAAGATTATATTCCACATTATTACTCCCTTGTCCATTAAAACTTGTAAACATAAAAATTGAAGTTCTTTTGTTTCCAAAAGCTTATGTGAAATCAAAAAATGGATAAGGCGGAGAGTATTAATATGGAACAGCATACTAACATATTGATAGGTTGCTGATCTACAAATCCGATCTTGATCCCCCAGGATCTATAATGGAGGCATATCCCATGGAAAAGGAAATGGATCCTCCCCCCATGAAACAGATCCTGTAGAGTTTGAGGTTGCTATGACTATGGATCCCCATTCAACTTTTTTTTAATGCCAAAAGAGTCCCAAAGTCCCAAAGTGCCAAAAACCCCAACCACCCAAATCCCACTCATACTCTATAAGAGACTGATACCCCCATTGTAGAGTACAAAAGATTGAATCTCTCTGGGATATTCCACTCACAGATTGAAGTGCTTTAAAATTCAAGAGACTGATACCCCCATGGCAGAGTACAAAATATTGTCACTGCAGACCAATTCATCAGTCATCTACATACTGCATGCATGCTTTTGGATCAAGATCCATCATCAACAAACAATTTCTTGGAAGTTTGAAGATTGAATCTCTCTGGGATATGACACCTACAGATTGACGTGCTTCAAAATTCAACCTACTCATGAATAGATCCTGATCTAAGTTGCATGAAACACAGAAATGGGAATGCCTAGAAAATTGAGCCCCCAAAATTGGTATGTCTAGGGAAACATGGCATGTGTGTGTATAATAAATGTTGGAATATAATCCGTCGGGATTATACGTTATTGTAAATATTAGGAATATGAAGAGACTCTCGGATGTGTGATCCCAAGAGTCATCGTAGATGTATAAATAAAGGCATTCTATGGAGAAATAATAAGAATTCAGGAGTTATTCCACCTGACAGTGGTATTAGAGCAATACCTGCCATAACTCCTGCCTGTATGATTTTTTGTCTTGGCTGTCTGCCAGCTAACCCTCCATTCTTCCCTCTGCCATATCTATTTCAGGCTGCTTGCCCGTCATTAGTCTGCCTCTGTGTGCGTTTCTTCTCCATCCCTGTTGCACATTTAGAGCTAGCCTGCGACTCGCCTACCCGTCAGTCTCCAACATATGTTGAGGAATTTTGTGCGATAATCACCCAACGCTGGAGCTGCGGGTGCTGAGAACCGTTTCCTGAGGGTTGTGATCCAACCCTTTGCTAAATCCATGACGATTGAAGAAGAATGGGTCTGCCATTTCTGAAAAAGATGTGATCTCTTTGTTAAAGATTGAAAGAGTTTCACTATTTGGCTGCTATGAGTTGGTGGAAAGAGAGATTGTATAGTTGGAACTTGGAAGAGTCATGCCTTTTCTCAAGCTACATGAAGCTTGAAGAAGTTGTGAAAACTCAGTGCGTGGAGGTAACAATATTGCTACTCTAATTGTTTGTGACCGTTGGGCTACACAAAACCTATTTTTTTGACCTAAGTCTGTGCATTAGAGATTAAGTAGGAATTCGACAAATATTTTCATGTATTTGAAGAGTGTATGATACGACATGTTGTATGAGTTATGCATATGGAGAAATAATGTATGCTGCGTATGAATTCGAGACTGATGTATTGAAGTAGTGATATTGAAGAATATAAGTCTTTGTGAAGAATTTTCTTTTCTTCAAATTGAAGCTGCATTTTGAATATGAAGTTGTGACCATACCTGTCGTATAAAAAGAGTGCTGCGATTTCTTTGCTGTGTATTTGATGAGCTTGTGACTGATAGTTGATATGTTGGAGAAGAAGTGCATGTTGTGCTTCTCTTTTATGAAGCGATTCTCTTCCTTGTGAACTGCTGCAAAGTGAAACTGTGACTACATTTCCAGAGAAGATTGTTGGTGTACGTCTGTATTTTGAAGAGTGTTGCAGCGTTGACATTGTCTGCATTGAGGACTGAAGTGTTGAAGCTTAGAGTTGAGGATTGACCTCCTCATTCGCTTACTGTAGCAAGCTATCTTATTTTGTCAGTGTTGGAGTCTCATTTCCGTGACCACAAGACTTCTTACCAGTTCAACTAGATTGTGAAGCATGTTGCTGAAGCTGAGACCGTGAAGACTGCGTTGACAAGAAGGCTGCGTTCTAATCTCTTGAAGAAAGCCTGCTTTTTTTTGACCTGCGACCTGCTCCTTTGCATTGGTGAGATATTTTTTTCTACTAGTTTGAAAGCCATTGAAAACATATTTAAAGTTGGTATTGTAGGCTTGAGAGGATTAAGTTTGTATTTCAAAGTTTGTATGACAATAGCAGAGACATTGACATTGTTGTAAAGCTTGAGGAAGGTGGCAGAGACTTAGACCTGCACCTTTACTCTTTCTTCTTTTTCTCCTATTGTTTTAGTTACAAGATTCAATCACAGAAGATGCAATCTATAGCATCTGTAGTTGGTGCCACTCTCACTGGCAGAGACACTTATCTAGAATGGTGGAGGAAGATCAAATCTGCCTTCATCTACAATGCCCTTTGGGACGGTATTTGCGAAGACACCACAATAGAGACAGAAGCTGGAGGGT
>LPNX011091968.1:193962-213545 GCA_001517045.1 Pseudotsuga menziesii | reverse complement strand
ACAGTCCATCTTCGACATTGTTCCACAAATGATCAAGTTGCAGACATCTTCACCAAAGCACTTGGATGAGAAAAGTTTGAAAGATTCAGAAACATGCTCGAACTTACTAACACCCCTTCGGATTAAGGGGGGGATTGTTGGAATATAATCCGTAGGGATTATACGTTATTGTAAATATTAGGAATATGAAGAGACTCTCGGATATGTGATCCCAAGAGTCATCGTAGATGTATAAATAAAGGCATTCTATGGAGAAATAATCAGAATTCGGGAGTTATTCCACCTGACAATAAATAACACATTATCTTGCAAGAAAATAAGAATGACGGTTTAATTTGTAGGTAGGTTTAGAAATGAATTAGAGATTATTGTCTTAATTTTCCAGAAGTATTTTTAATAAACCGCCCGCCCCCCCAAAATTGGTATGTTTGGTGAAACATGGCATGTGTTTGTGTGTATAGTAAATAACACATTATCTTGCAAAAAAATAAGAATGATGGTTAATTTGTAGGTAGGCTTAGAAATGAATTAGAGATTAATTTGTCTTAATTTCCTGTAAGGATTTTAAAACTTCCTATGGGTTCCACACCCCTCATGGGCACTTGGGTATTTCTGAGATGTTTTCATGAGTTTCCAATACCGATACATGGGAAATTTAGGAGTTTTGTGCCCTGATAAATGTTATGAAGTTTGCCTAGGGTCTTATAAATCTTATGGCCTTATTCTATTTATACAATGAGCATGTGAGTTTGTTGTACACCTACAATCAGTGGCATGGTGGTTGAGAGCTAAAGTATATGCAATGTGACGGTTTAAATTTTGATCTAGTGTATTTTTCCCTCAAAGAATATTGTTCTCTTTGTAACATGATACATTACATATTTCTACAATTCAAAACCCAAGTGATGATACGTGTACAGAAAAGAGCTTATGCATGCCTAATTGTAACATGCATGAACGATAGTGTATGGTAACTGAGCATCAAAACATTTTCACTAGTAGTGGAAACAAGCCTTCCCCTATGCCTTTTTAACAATTGAGAATGTTAATTAAGATTATTAAAAATCATCTGGACTGTCGCAATTGGTAGAAATTCCAAACATAATCTCTGTTCAATTTGGAAATTTGTCTGGGATTAATATATACATATATTTAATTATAAAAAATATATATTTTTAATTTTTTTTGTACCCACTTTTTTACTAGTATATTTGGATCCCTACTTTTCATAAAGCTAGTGTATCTGTATCCTTATCCTGGTAAAAGTTTTGGCCAAATTATTTCTTATTGGTAAAAGTGTTGTTATAAGAAACACTGGAGTGAGCATGTTGCCACTGTAAGGCATGTTCTATACAAAGAGGGGCCAAGCCAATTTGTAACCCAAGGCTCACATGCCTTCCCTAATTTGTAAAGAGTTCGAGAAGTTAGAACACCACATTATCAAGGTGTAACAGCCTCTTCTTGAATTTCAAGAAGTTTGTCCTTGTTGCATTGTGGCAAGGAATCGCTGCAAGTTCTTTTATATGAATTATGGACATCTATTCACCTTCAGATTGGCCTTGTTTGTCCATCTATGTTTATGTAGGTTCTATATCTTCTAATTTTAGATAATTATATAGACTTCAGTGTCCAGTGAAATTATAACATACAGAGAAACATTGGTTTCTAATGTAGGTCTGCATTTAGACATTGATGCATTATATGAGTTTGAATCTATCAAACTCTAACAGTGTTATGGAAAATATACTGGAATCATAAAGGACTTTGTTCATATGGGCCAGAGAAGCACAGAAAGGAATGGATTCAAATTGTCCTCCCAACTTTCCAATGAGCAGTCTGTGTATCCCTTGCACTTTAATAAAGGCATCCTAGCACATGCAAACATGTGCACCTTTTTCAGAGAATATCTACCAAAATAATATGCATTGATCCTAATCTGGTCGAGGCAATAGGGACAAACTCATATCCTTATTTTATAGGTCAAAGTAAAAAAAAATTCCAAAACATGTAATCACATATCATGAAGACAATTAGGGTTTATAGGTTAAAGTAAAAAAAAAATTCAAAACAGGTAATCACATATCATAAAGACAATTATGAGTTCTTTAGTACCCTTAAGAGAGAATCGATTTGATCAACATGCTTCATCACTTGGTAGTTTGGTGAGTACAAGTGAGTTAATGACCTCTTAATGTATAGAAGTTAGAATAATTTAGATGTAACACCTAACATTAGGTATGGGACCACTTAGCCCTTTGTTAATATTTATGTGACCATAAGTTAATCATTAAATATGTATAAATATAACTCATTAGAGAGATTGAACCAAAAAGACATTCAGGGAGATTGGTACCCCCTGGATTTTTTAGCCATTTTCCTTCAGTTATGCTTCTTTTGAATGCTACAGGGAGTGTCTCAATATTGATTAGTGTCAAATGTTGTATCCACTCTATGATAATAAAAAAACTTTTTCCTTCTCAAGAGGAGAGGAAATCCTAGGCAAGGAAACATCCAATAGTCTTAGAAATGGAATATCGATAGCTCCAAGATAATTTCTGATAAATGACTCGAGATCATCTTCCCCTTTCAATCCATAAGCACAATGAGGTGGTTTTAGGTAATCCATTGACAGGAAAATGAAGCCATATTCGGCCCATGGGTTGATTTCCAATAGCTTTGCCCACTTGCTTATGGATGTTGGCACAAGTTTTGCTTTGGGACCCTTGACTATATATCCAGAGTCATTAAGTAGTGGCAAATCTGAGCATTATCTCTGAAAATATATATTGTCAATATGGTCAGTGGTGTATGAAAAATACAAAAACTGAGCAACAGTGACAACAAACTTACTATTCTTAGAAACCTTAGCTTGCTCTACAAGTTGCTTATTAAAACTTGATACATAAATCTTCGTGATTTGAGGATAGTGATTTAATTATCCTGGCAATGTTGAGAGTCCTTGAGAATCCAAATTTCTCATGGCCATTTGAGTGGCATCTGGCATGAATTTGAAATTTGCAACACGTCCAGACTCCAAACTCCCCACTTCATCTTGCCAACCATGAAATGTGTTCCACCTCAGAGGAAAAATATTCTTTATGGCCATTAAATATATCTGATAAACTAGCCCAATCCACTTTGTGGTGATCATTAACGAACTTAAAAAGAGGAAAATTCCGGAGAGAAGTTGAAAATCCTCTTTCCCAATGTTCAGAAAGAAAGCACAGAAGTTGCACATATAAATATTCTGATAAATTTGCGACCCAACCAGAGTTGCTAAGAATGCACTGGGAATACCACTGGTAAGGCACAAACCCCACCCCTAAGAATTTCAGGACACCTGAAAATTGATGTTCCTCCATGAAAGAATGCAGTATGAATACCCCAGTCGACCATAGAGCACTAGGGATTTCTAAGCCATTTTTAGATGCATTGTCTAGTATGTCTCTAAAGGCAGGTAGTATTCTGCGAGCTTCTTTAGGCATACAATAAGCATTCTGAGTCTCACATAAAGCATAGCCACTGGTAATGAGAATTTAGAGGGTCCTGTTTGGAATACATGCATAGTTCCTTCCTTTCAAAGGCCCACTCATGGAAGGAACAAGAATGAGGTCACTGGCTTCAAATTTTGCAGATATTCATCCATCATTATTATTATTTCTTCACCGTCTTCGTTGTATCATAGTTATGGATAGTCTGACAAATTCTTTGATGATAATGCGAAGAGAGGACATTGGTAATGTCTTGGTAAAGGTTTCACATGGTAAGGAAAGCACTACTTGGCTTGTGGCGAGTTGGAAGTTGAATGTCGGTACTATGCATCCTGGCATACAAAGCACAAAAATCGCTATGGCCTTCACATTATGTTAGGACTGTAGTGGAGAGTTTGTACCATATCTTGAACAACTAGTATTTACATTCCTTCCATTGCGAGCTTATGGTTTGAAATTTATTTTTCAAGGGGATTTCAAATTGCAATCATCCAGGGAGGAGGTCCATGGTGATAGTGATAGTGCTTGGAACCAATGGTAACTTTCAGAATTTACATAGTTTGTCAATGTTTTGGAGTCTTTTAGGTCTCTTCACTGCTATTAAAACAATCCATGAAAAGTTCACTTTATATGAGTTTTGTCCCATTGGTCGGACAAAACTATTTCAGTGCCATGAAAGATTATTTTTGAGTTATAGGTTTTTCCCTACTCCCTTTAAAGATATCCACATAGAATGGCATTTACCCTAAAGATAATGCAAATGATCTGGATGTTCAAAATGATCTACACTCCACAAATTTCTTTGATCCAAAAGTCAGCAATTCTTATTTGAATGCACAACCAGAAAGCATACCTAGCCTTTGCATTATTTCTGACCATCCTTCACTAATAACATCACCTATTAGTTCAGACAGATCTGAAGAGTGTTCTTTCTTGGGTTTCAGTCTTATGCATTTGACATGAACATGTGATCTTGTATCACAACAATATCAAGCTTCAAGGAAGCTTACTATGAACAGATCAAAGATCAAAGTTTCTTCTGGGTTTATTACTAACTTTACAATACCATCTCACTTTTCAAATGGTAAAAACCTTGGCTCAATAGTAGTTCATTACCTTCAATTTTTGTCATGATAAATAATGTTGTTTTAATTGGTACATTGTCCGCTAATGACTGCAATTTCTCATGATTTTTTGCAGTGGATTATCCAGAAAGTGCTGCTGAACATATTTACAGAAGATTTGTGTATTTTGTGAATTGTATCCTTTTCATATGGACGCTCATTTTTCTCAAGCCTTAATGTTTCATTCATTACATTTTAGTGCCACTAAATGGAATATTCTTTGATTTCTTAGCCAAGATTGATTCATCTATTTTTTGTTTAACGAATTTCTAAGATTTAAAAAGTGGCTCCACCCTAGAGGATGGAATATGGTCGGGTTCTGCAGCCTGCCTTAAGCGCAAGACAAATGAAAGGGATTTATTTAAGTCCTCTGGTAACAAAAAGCACTGCTGCAGGCTGTAGCTTATATTTTTTTTGTCAACAACACTAGAAAGCTGATGCCATTATTTTATAAGTTCAATTCAATAGGTGCGTGTTACGCTTCAAATTGACAATGCAGCTCAGGTGTTTCCCTTCAGATGAATTCACTAGTGAACTCAAGGAGGCCCATAGTGTTAATATGCTTGGTTCTCTTCCTCCATTAAATGACACTCTCCATCACATTACAGTTCCTTGTAGCATGTATCCTTTCTGATTTTCCACGCTAGAATATTTATTTATTTATTTGACAGTTAGGTGTGTTCTGCAATAGGATTTTTACATTATCATTATAGTTTTCTACTCTCCTGTAAGAATCTGTGCAGTTCACTATCTTGTAGAAATGCTTTCATATAATTGCATTATTATTTACTTTTTGTAATCATTCACAAAACTGAGCACATAGGCATCAACATCAGCCCTATATAAAAGGGTATAATGCATGAAACCTACTCTCAAATACATTACTGACTTATGCGTCCATAATTTGGAAAATATTTCATCTCATCTTCCTGTGCTAAATGTGTGAAGCTGATACCACAACTCCTCTTCTGTTTCCAAACATGTACACATCATAACAGATAAACAAAAAAGCTAACTTTTGCCATCAGCCTAAACTTTCTTATTCCACTTTTTGCTGGTAGCATGTCAATAAAAAACAATGGTCAAGATAGTGGAGATAAACAAATACCATCAGCTTGAACTTTCTAAGTCCGCTTCTTGCTGGTACCATGTCACTCAAAAACAATGTTCAAGATAGTGCTGCATTTGCAACTGATAATCCTTTAACTTGGCGTTTGGTTGACATCATGTAGTTAATGGCCATGATCCAGAAGCATTTCTCTGACATGGGAAATGCTTTAGGAGTAAGATAGCTTCATCTCATGCCAGATGGGATTAAATTGACATCGGTTTCATTTTTTATTTTCTAATTTGCATACTCTTTTTCCAAGTTTCTTCTGCCCACTTTCAATAGTTTAGCTTGTGTATGGTATAATTATGACGTTATTGGTATTCTGGTGTCAACCTTTACATGTCAAGATACGAAAGTTCATGCCAGAGATTGTGGATGAGCTTTCCTATGGACCTTTTGGAGTTGGTTGTTGCAACATATTCGGAGATTTGTTCATCAAAAGGGAATCCCCCTACAAAGTTTCTTCAGATTTTTCCTACTGATTATGTACGGATGCCACTTTTTCATTTTCAGAACTTACAAATTAAAAGAGAGCATCATTTTTCTGAACAAAATGATGCCCAGCTTTTATTGGGTCCTATTCTTCCTCTTCCCTTCTTACTTGCTCTGCAACAGAAGGAAATGTATTTAGGGTCTATTGGTGAGTCTCCAACATTGGAGTGTGAAAAAATAAAGGATCAGTGTCGATTCATGTTGAATACACTTGAGAATCTTAAGAAAGCTGATTTGATTCCTCAAGTTGATGGCTCTACCATTGTCTCTCTTGCCGACAACAGAGATAGTTGGCCTTGCAAGCAAGATTTGAAGGAAGACAAGTATTTGCTTCTCCATGAAGATGGGTGCAAAATGATTGTTAATAGATTTATTAATGTTGAAGAGGTTGGGTGCAAAATGATTGTTGATAGAAAAATGCATGATAAGTTTGTTGGCAGTGCATGCCGCAATTTCCAATCTGAAAATGAAGTAACAAGGCCAGTGATGTCTGAGTTGGATCATAGCATCTGCTGCACAGATCTGGGAGCACACCTCCTTTAAAATCCCATCATAAGGACTGTAACATTGCTTCCTTCCAGACTTAGAAACACACCCCCTTTTTATATCTACTATTTGTGAACCTCCTCAGTAATGGCTGTGTGAAAATATGGTTTGTAGTTTGGTACTCCAAGTAGAAATTTGCATGTCCTTTGGCCCTTAGTCACCTTCTTCAAGTTTGTTTGAAAGCGATAAATGAAGAACTATAGTGCAGAGCTTGGAGAATGTGTGCCCTTATGATGGTTTTGTAATTATTCGGATTCGAGTGACCAAGCTTGGGTAAACTAGAACAAACAACATTATTAAACAAATCAACAGTGTGAGAGTTGAGGGAGTCAATACCATGTTTGAGGAAGTTGGCTTGGAATTCTTCCTCATCAATTGCTGTGTGATTCCTCATGACCCTGACTGCTTGCTTGATGTCATTGGATGAGAAAAGATGGGAAGAGATGAGTGGAGGTGATACGGATAGGGGCCTATGTAGGGAAATCATAAAGGAAGATTGTATGACAGAACATGCATTGCAGGTCTAAGTCTGGGTGGAGAGAAATATGCCTAGAGAAAGGGTGCACCAAAAGGTTTTGGGAGAACAACAAAGTGCTGCACAGAGCTTGTGTCTCCACAAGGAAAGGAATGCTTGCTTTCTACGACAGAGGAGGCAAAGATAGGATCTCTAAAGGTGGGGGAAGAGGAGGGGGGTATGTGTCAG
The DNA here is from genome assembly GCA_001517045.1 of Pseudotsuga menziesii. Classification (NCBI taxonomy): domain Eukaryota; kingdom Viridiplantae; phylum Streptophyta; class Pinopsida; order Pinales; family Pinaceae; genus Pseudotsuga; species Pseudotsuga menziesii. The sequence continues at coordinate 206,078 of LPNX011091968.1, read as the reverse complement.
TGAGCTGAGATGCTTGTGATGGAGTTTGTACTCCTGGTTGAACAAATGCTTCATTGAGTAGAAGCCAGGTGTGGGGGTGTGGGTGGTTGGGTAGATGGAATGGGGGTAAGAGTCAAGATTAATATCCCAAATAGATGTGGAGAGAAGGTCATATTTGCCCGAGGTTGTCTTGAGGGATGAGAAATAGGGGAGAGGAGGAATGAACTAACGAAGGTGAGTGGTGTATGAGTTGGCATACCTTATATCAATAGAAATGTTCTTGTGTCATATAGAATGTACCCATAGCTACTTTGTATAGGATTTTGTTTGTAAATTCCTTCAAGTTTTACTATGATTGTAATGAAAATATTAGTAATATTTGTGAGATATTTTGAAAATCAATATATCTATCTAAGTGGAGAAATTAGTATTTGAACTATAATGCACATTTAGCAAAACATGAGTCCATGAGGCAAAATGTCCATTTGGTAAAATGTTCCCTAGCACCCAGTATTATGTTATACCATAAGGTGAATTGTTGTGGCTTCTACACCTTTGCTGGGTGGTTTTTAGGCACTGGGCAGTGGATTTGAAGTATTTTCTGTTGGAAAGGAGAAGCTTGTCCATTCTGTTCCTACAGAATTAAATAAATACCATAATGAAATTCTGGAAATGGCTCAGGTATGTTTTGAAAAACTTGTAGTTTTGAAATTGAAAAGACAGTCTGATTGGATTAAATAAATTATACTTTGTTGTTTTGTATTATATGAGCAAATTTCGATTTAATGATTGAATTTGATTGCATATTCAGTAATTAATTGAATGACACACTTCTTGGAAGTTATGTCTCTTTGTTTTTGGGGGATTGCCAAAATTTCTATCAAATATCAGACCCTCTTTCCTTTTTGTTTTGCATTAGCTTTTTCCTTTCATCATTTATGACTGCATCCCCAATATTTGCAGACATTATTAGTTTTGATTTCAAGGTAGACATAATACTTTGTGTGGGTTGAGTATGAGGAGATTGTAACATAAAACTATGTATTTTAACTTTTGACAATGGAACTTAATAAAATATCTAAATATTTATTTTCTTTGGATATTCGTCTTGACATCATCAAATATATATGATGCTAGAACTGAGAAAGCTTTAAGAGATAAAGCTTCTGAGTGCATCCTAAAATTTGCAGACATCGTTAGTTTTAATGTCAGGGCAGATTCAACATCTTCTGTAGGTTGAGAGTGAAGAGATTTTAAATTAGAACCAAATTTTTTGGCATCGTAACTTACTAACATGGATAGATATTTATATTATCTGGATGTTCTTCTTTATATCACTGACTGCATGATGCTAGAACATAAATATTCAAGAGATAAATATTCTTGTGGCTACTCATTAGTTTTTCATGTGTCAATTCTGAATGTTGGTGGTTATTGCTTTTAACTTTTCACTTTTAAGTGCTTGATTGAATGGTTAAAGCTAGAAATTTTTTTTAAGTCAGTGCGAGATTGTAAGGGTACAATAGCTATGATTTTCACTGCTTAATTTTGCATATAAGCTGTCCTAAAATGGTGTTGGTTTAGAAATCATTTTGGCTAGTTAGGAGTTCTATAATTCTATGGAGGTTTTCATTTGTAGTAATGCATGTTGTTTTTATTTACTGTTCATATTTCTGATTGATTATACGGGTGCATTATTATTAAGGTTTGTTGGAAGTAGGTTCTTGGATGATGCATGGAATGTCATAGATATGGATTCTTTTGGCATGTTATGTATGACTGGGTACTAAATGCGTTTAAATTTAAACTGTGTTTGGATTATGGTTTTATTGCATATACGTGGATTGAAAACATGAAACCCTAATAGGAAAACATGAGGCTCAAAACCTGACTGACTGAGACTTCAAATATATAATGGCATGATGTATAAGACTATAAGTTTAGTGTCCAATATATAAACCTATTTTCCATTCTAGCTTTGTTGGAATAATAATAATGTGATACTTATTGTGAGCTAAGCATGTTGTAAGCATTGTGCTCATTGACAAATCTTGTTTTTCACAGATGTCGTGGGGCTTCCATGAGTGTTTTGCTTATGATGATACAATGAAGTACATATTGATGACATCACTAGTATATGACTAGAATGTGGAAATTCCCATGGGTAAAATATTGGATGTTAACTTCATTGACTGCTTAGGCATGCTTACTTATGAAGAAATGCCTGTGGATTCCCATGCAGAATACTCTGTAGCTAGATCTTAATCCCATTCAAAAACAAATGTCCTATAGTTGATAAGGAGTGAAGATCTTGAAAACCAATAATGGTGGAGTCTCCTTAGACTGAAGGTGTTGGTCAATGTGTTGTTTTTCTTTTCCTTACTATATTGCTTTACATGGGTGTATAGTGCATATTTGAGAATGAAAAGGTAGCAATTGTTTCTAGTATTTTAAGTATCTATGTTCATTCACCGTGTTAGTGATTGCTTAGGCATAATCACTTATGCAACGATGTGTGTGGATTCCGATGCAAAACACCCTGTAGCAAGATCTTAATCCCTTCATAAAACTAATGGCTTATAGTTGATAAGGAGTGGAGATATTGAAAACCAGGGCTCTCCTTAGACTGAAGCGGTCAGTTGATGTGCCATGCTGCTCTTCTATACATATATTGTCAATCATGGGGTGCTTTCTTTACTTGAGAACATAACTCATATTTGCGGGTGAAAAATTAGCAAGTGTCTTTAGCATCTACAGTGTGAGGAAGTGGTCTTATTTCACAAGCTAGTGCATTTGCAATGATACTTAAAACTGTTGGCACTGCACATAAGTGGGTGACTTTGTGCTTAGCAATGACATCAAATATGTCTTTTGCATTTACACTTCTGGAGCAAATACTAGTGCCACCTTGTGCAACCATGCCCCATGGAAATCCCCAACCATTACAATGAAACATGGGTGTTGTCCATAGGTAAACATGCTTCGACTTCATTTCCCATGCTAAAATAATACCAGTTGTTATGAGATAGGCACCTATATGATTGTACACAACACCTTTAGGACTGGACATGGTTCCTGATGTGTAGTTTAATGAGATAACTTCCCATTCATCTTCAAGCCAACGAGTCTCAAAATTTGGATCTCCACTTATCAAAAACTTTTCATAATCAAGATCTTTGTGATCTTCATTCAAAGGATATTATCTAGATTTGTCCAGTTCATGGATCACAATAATTAATGGCAATTCCTATGTCACCTGAGAAAGGTTCTTGACTACTGCCATTGTAACTTCCAAGAATGGTAATCCACAAACACCACCTTGGCTTCTGAATGCTTCAAAATGAGAGACATTGTGTGTGCAGCATGTCTAATATTTATAGTGTTGAGCACTGCCCCTTACATTGGTACTCCAAAGTGCATTTCATATGTGGCCGGTACATTCAGGGCCACTTCAACAACCTGTCATATGTATGGATTGTTCAAACTTTGAATTCTCTAAAAATTGATACAATTTCAGTTAAATGAAATTTTGATGATTTTAAGGAATAACCAAACTTTAGAAATAACCAAACTTGACTCCTATGATCACTATGTTAGTTCCTCCTATGGTCACTATTCACTCAGTGGTACTTTTTTTGTTTTCCTTTTCAGAGAGGCTAAATTATACAATGTATTCTAACAATTTTTACTTGGGGAGCAAGGTCTACCACCAATTTCCTTGGACATTTGCAACATTGGTAGAGAAAAGGAAGGTCTTGAGATGACTAGTATTTATGCAGAAAGGATTGCATTGACTGTGAAGTGGATTGTTATGGCCCTCACATGATTATGGATTTAAGGGTAATTTGGGATTTGTGATGTTGCTGTAGGGTTAGTTTTCTTCAAAATGAATGGTTTAACATATCGAAAAAAGAATTTGGAAAACTGAAGAACTTAATTAGGAATTTCAAGGAATAATAAGACCATTCTTGTCCATTTTTTTGTTAATATTCAAACTAGTTAATATTCAAACGAGAATAAGACTCATTGATGGAGTTGTGGTTCAGCAGTGGAGGTGGCAACTTGCAAGGACACCCACTGAGGTACAATTCCTCGGAAGTAAAAGCATATGAATAAGTGATTGGGGCTAGGTGCTCGTTCTAGAATATTTTGATGGTTCACCCATCGAGTTATGTGAAGAGGTCATTTGTAATACTAATTATATTCTTTGAGATTAAAGGAAGCACTTTAAAAATTAAGCATAAATTATGAACTTATTCGCTAAGTTTTCTAGCATGATTTGGAATTGTTTTGATTGTTGGTAGCATATTGAAGGACTCTTTGAAGACTTCCTTGATTAGTGAAACACCATTCTTGAGGATAATCTGTGTGCTAATTAAGGGAAGTTGTTAGTTCTTCTCTAAAGTAGGCAGAGTTGAAGGATTTTGTTTGGTGCACCTTTGAAAGTCAAATCATTCAGAAGCTTGGTAATGTGAATAAACCATAGTGTTGTGGCATGCTTTAGTTTATTGGACAACAATACAATAGTAGATGGGAGAGTTGATGCATTAATTGCAGTGAAGATATCATTTTGGACAGTCTGGAGAGAGAATTGAAGGTATTTCTTTTCGACTTTGGATTTACTTGAGAAAGATGATGAGGTGATCCTCATGGGGAGAGTCATTTATAATGGGATCCATACAAAATATCTGAATTTAAATTTCAACAGAAGAAGGTCAATGGAAGGCTTGAGTATTACTAAAATACCACTTAAGGATAAACTTGAATGACTAAATTTTACTTGCAAGAGAACCATGTTCTGGAGCCTAATACTATTAAACTTCTTGAGTCTTATTTTGGTCTAGGTGTTCCATGTACTCTTGTTGGTCAGTGGTGATCAATGTATATGAATTTGAGGTTGTGTTTTAGGTAAAAATAGATTCTACATTGTACTTTTTCGTTGTAACATTGATGATTTGAGCTACATTACCTTCATGCAGCTTATTTGAAGCTTGATGGTTTGATATTTATCTCTTACATTGTCTCTTTCTTGTATGTGATAGGAAATGATGCTGGAATTTGAGAAAGCTAGGCCTAGTAGCTATCTCTTCACATAGATAGTTTCCTAACATTAAATGATAAATAACTAATTTGACAACACTTCTACTAAGCAAGAATGAGATTTTCAAGTACATGAAACCATGTTGGTGTTTAGCACGAATATCTAGACAAATTTTTATGGTTTGTTTATTGCTTTTGTTTGAAGCATTTTGTCGATTTTTGAAGTTTGTGTGTATTTTGGTTAAATATTGTGTTAAGTCCTTTGAAAGCTTCTAGTTCTCATTCGATGCTTGATTTAACCCTTTGTTGTAGCTTGAATCAAGGTTGGTTTTAGGGCTTGAGAAAAGATTCTTTTATTAACTTTTAGTTGCATGAATTAATTGTCTTCAGTTTTTCAATTCTTTTACGCTGATTGTATATTTTCTTTGTAAATACTTATCGTTATTCAAAAAAATAAACGAGCTCTACATAGCTAAGAGAAGAGAAAAATGGTCTATGCACTAGGTTCCTATGCATTGATCGTAGGATACCTATTGGCACAAGACCAACATTCATCTAATGCAATAATCAATTGGCATAATTACAATGCATAATTGTATTATCCTCCATTACCATAATTGGCTAGTGGAGGCCAAGATCGAGCATAATGTATGATTCTATGAGTTTATTAGTTTGTCAAGATTCAGGGCCCCACATGTTCGTTGGACCATTAAGGGACGAGATAACAAGTGGAGTCCCCACTTGCCCTGAATCTAGTCCCTGCAGTTGTGTTTCACTGACACCTTCCAGTTGTGACTTGTGAGTCTACATGTTCTGTTGTTGATGATGTGATTCATGTTATTTGACTAATGTTGTTGTTCCTCCATTTTGACAATATTCTATAAATCAGTGAAAGATTCGTCGGTTTTTACAATTTTTTATAATGAAGTTAAATATTTGCCAAGATTTTACAATATCTTATAACTTAGTGAAAGATTCGCCAAGATTTTACAACATTATATAATAAAATGAAAGATTTGCTAATTTTTTTATATATACATATTTTATTATTGATAAAATCGCCTTCAAATTTTCCTATATATCGAAGAGATTCGTCCATTTTTTATACATATAAATCTAGGGGGGGTTCTTAAAATCATCCATGGATTTCAGTTGAAATTCCAAGACAATAGCGTGTAAATCAGGACCAAGGGGTCAGATAGGAGCTTGGACCGAGTGATTGGGATCAGGAGTGGGAAATTGTATAGACTGCACTTTGAGCCTGCAAAGGCTCTAGTTAGTAGCGACAATAGTCAAGGTCAGTTGTGGCATAGGAGGATGGCACACTTACACCATGGAGCATTGAGGCACTTGAGACAGGTAGTCATTGGAGTTCCTCAGGTACATGAGGAGAAACATAACCATTGCAAGGGTTGTGCTTTGGGGAAGAACATCAAGAAGCATTTCCCACAGAGTGAGAAGAAGTCTAAAGAGCCCTTGGACTTAGTGCATTCAGATTTTTGCGGGCCTATGAGTGTCCATTCTTTTAGTGGTTACAGTTACCACGTGACCTTCATTGATGACTGTTCCAGGAAGACTTGGATCTATTTACTGAAGGCCAAGTCAATGGTCTTTGAGAGGTTTCGGGAGTTCAAGACTCTCATTGAGAACTCGATAGGAAGGAAGATCCGTGTTTTGAGAACATACAATGGGGGAGAGTACACCTCCAACGAGTTCTTGGAGTATTGTTTGATAGAGGGGATCAAGAAGGAGCACATTGTGCCTCATGCCCCATAGCATAGTGGAGTAGCAGAGCGAAAGAATAGGACTATGGTAGGGGCAGCCAAGGCCATGCCATTTGATCAGGGATTACCACTATTCCTTTGGGCCAAAGCATACAGGATTGCAGTATACATTCAGAACAGGTGTCCCCACACGACTTTGGGGAAGAAGACACCTAAGGAGGTCTTCGCAGGAACTCAGCTAGATATGAGTCACATTCACATATTTAGGAGTGTTTGCTATAGTCATGTTCATGCTGACACTAGGAAGAAGTTGGACCCTTTTGGAGAGAAGGGGTTCCTATACTTTCCTTCACTGAACTGGGAAGTCCATCCATGAGGAACTTCAAAGCTGTAATGTTGTCCTTCTTCGCTTCCTTCTGTGCAGCTGGTTTTCATTTCTTGTTTGATGGAGTGGGTGGATTGATGACAATTTCCCAAATCCCAAACTTCTTCAGATAAGCCTTCATTTTGCTTCTCCAACTGAAATAATCTGCAGTATCAAGTACGGGCACATCATTACTTGATAGCTCTTTCTTTTCCTCCATTGTGTCTAAGGATCTCCTTCAAGCTTGCTAGGCTCGTGACGAAGGCCTGCTCTGATACCAATTGTTGACACTGAGAGGGGGGGTGAATCAGTGTGAAGTCAATTTTAAACCTTTCTTAGCTTCTTACGGTTAGCTACCAATTCATCAAATCAACACTTTACCATAATCATTTCATAAACATCATTTACATAATATAAGCATTTCATTCATAAAGCACCATAACACAGAAGAACACCACACTATATAAATATGTAATCTTTTTATATTATTTGGGTCCGGCTACAACCGTTAGGCGAAATCAACACCTACTGATGAATAGAGCACCTGCTCAGCATCCAGGACCCTGCCTAGTTTTCTTAGACCCTGCTAAGAAGGGTTTGAGGTATCCTAACCTCAAGAGCAAGACAAGCTTGCTTTTACAATACAGAATACACATGTCATCACAAGACATCACTGTCACATCATCAACGCTACACATCACATTAACTCTACTGTAACACTGCTCATCATTCTGCCTTGTCAACTGTCCAAATCACTGCTCATCATTCTGTGCGATCTGCTGAACATCAATCATCTTGTTTATCTGCTCATGTATTTCTGCTGGTCATTCTAGAAACTACTTGATCAATTTCTGCTGCTCATCAACATCTCTGCTCATCAGTCTGCTAACAGTCTTCAGTCACTGTTCATTCAATCGGCTCTTCCAATAGGAAACAATTCAGCCTTTAATCACAACCCTTTGACTGTCAAAATTCTGCCTTGAATATTCCCAAACCTTGCTCTCCAAAGTAGTCAAGTAATGCTTCACAATGAACCTTAATACCCTGTCATAAGCAACTTTGCTATAGAGAGCTACAAGGTACTTACCAAACAAGGCATGGCAAATTGATCATTCTTGATCATCACTCTTCATCAAGAGCTTGTGTTATGACTGTGAGCATTGGCTTGATTCAAGCTTGTGAGTCGTACTTCTCCAAGGCACGGTCAAAACACTGTCAAACATCAAACATATGTCAAACTGGAATTTGTGTATAAAGATTGAGTATGTGCTTCTAAAGATCAGACTGTGTATTCAAACAACAATACTTCAGGACTGTGCAGCAATTTGCTCATGTCAGGTCTTGGCTGAGTGAAGATATTTTCTTCTCATCACACAATTCAGCATCAGGGTCAATGTACAAGATATTACTTCTGTTGCACTTGATGGATCAAGAGTATTCTATTGTAAGCAACAGCAGCAAAATGCATGACCGCATCAAATGCATTTCATCAGCACTGTTAAGATTGTCACCTTAATGCACCTAAAGACTTTATCTGTCTGTGTATTCTTCCTTGTGTATACTGCTGCTACTCTCATTTGAACAAAACATTAAACAATACTGTAACATAGCTGACCAATAAAGTGTTAAGATACTCAGTTTTATTCCAAGCAAAATAGGAGTTGTACAGGGCTGGAATTGACTATTGTTTACAGGATGTTCACTTAAAAATATTGCACCAGCAGTTCAATAAAGGGCAGCCTGTAGCATACTGCGAATACCCTTCTCTTGGTTAGCTTCACCAACAACAACATATATATATCAGACTCTTTTAAACAGCAGATGGTGTGGGTAGAAGAGTGACAGTCTGGTTGTTCTTTGCAGCCTTGTTCTTGTTCCCAGGTAGCCAACTTCCAAAAGACTCGAACTGTACTCTCTCCAAAAGCACCTAGATCTTGAGGAATTCGAACTATCAGCAGTTACTCCCAGTAAATATAATTTGAACTATTTGTAGAGAAAACTGTTCAGGCATGAAAACATGCTGCAAAACTCAAACTGTTTTAGAATACACAAGGATGGACAGCATCAAATACCATCACAAGAAAGATTTAGGGCTGCTGCTCTTCTACAAAAACGTGCTGCTATATTATGAAACCAACAGCATACTAAAGGCCTCATTCAGACAACCCCACACTTAATGAAACTCTTAAGGACAACTTCATTGAAGACGCCTTCTCCATCAAGAATAACCCAGCATATATATAAGGAGAAACCCAGCTGCCAATAAAGTTTTAAGAAACCATCATCATGTGACCTCCTCAAAATCAGTTTATTGCTGCGGCTTCAATTGAAATCCCTCACACGGTTCAGATCTTCCACAAATGACTTCACAGAAATTTTACATTGAACCTGCTCCCACGCTGTCCAACATTTCCTATTTGACTGCTACCAAAGAATACTCCACGCTGTCCCATGAAATTTCACGCCTGCTCCAAAAGATTTCCACGCAGTTCAAAATTGCAGAGCTCTTCCAAAAAGAATTTCACCCCCGAAAATTCTGAGTCTCAAAGCCTACTGCAAATACTGGAAAATATGTTGATGAGGCCAATGCTTGATTGCTGCGATGTGCCTCTGCAAGAAACTAACGCTCTTCAAGATCAAGATGCATCAAATAATCTGCCTCTAATTCAGAAAATCCCAAGGCTCTTCAAGATCAAGGAGTATGGGCATCGAATAATCTTCCTCTCATTCATAGAAACCCGAGGAACAAAATATGATGAATTTTGATCAGCATAAACTCAACTTTAAACAACATATGAGATCTATTCTCAATGAACAACCCAGTTCAGATTTGCAGGCTCTTCATTTCCTGCTACAAACTATATAACCATGAAAGGAAAGTCATGCCCATTCACGTGCTCTTAATCCGGCTGATTTCTCCTCAGCGTTCTCTTAAGCGACCAACGATCTGCAAATACCAGCGATTTTAAATTGTTCAAGCACCCTAAATGAAGAACTCGGACTGTTTGTGAGAAGGGTGCAGGTGCTGCTCCATTCTATGGAACAAATGAACCGACTGAAGATGACTGGTATACTGTAATTTCGGCTTTTTCAGATGATCGTATGGAACATTGGCTTTAGAGCAATTAATAATTAGAAGAAAAAGTGGTTCTTTCCAAACGGGTAGACTCATATCCTTTTTATGAACCCTAAACCCTTGACGTTGGAAGTGTTGACAAAAACATCACTGGTTTATAAGCGTTTGGAAAACTTGCTCCCCGGGCAGTTCAACCATATAGTTTTCAGAAGCTCCGCGGTGATATTCAAACTCTGAAAGCTTTAATTTTCACAATGTCTATAGATCTTTTGCTGTAGGACTCATGACTCAGTCAAGCTGCCTCCCGACCAAGATTCTTCCTTTTCTGATCTGTGGCTCAGTCAAGCTTCACTGCTCCCACACTGTTCCAAAATTTCCTCAGCCAAAAAAATTCACGTGAACTCTTCCTTCAGCTTATTCACATTTTTTTCTTTGATGCTCGTGGAGTAAATATATACACCTTTTAGGTTATCAATATCCATAAAATAAGGAATATATATTTTTGTATTTTAATTTTTAATTATTATTTTAAATCCCCCTTTGTGATTCACCTCATCCCATTTTAAAAAAAACTTTCTTCAAACCACATTAGGGACACTTTAAGAAAGTTATTATTATTATCCTTTTGACTGGGCTGACTTCACCATTTACTTTGACTATTTTAAACTTCAAGTGGCTTGGATCATCAACATAAAAGGCTTCTTTACATCTTAAAATCTTCTTCAAAAATGTCCATGGGCTTCTCAACATCTACCAGGGCTTCAAGACCATCTCTAGGGTCTTCAGCATCATCAGCAAAGTGGTGGCATCCATGTTGGCATCAATGACAATTTCATCAACAGTTACTTGTTGGGTACAACGAGACTTCAAAGGCATACAAAGTATACATTCCTGCTCACAAGAGGATCATTGTGAGCAGGGATGTCCAGTTTGATGAGGACAAGGCCTTGCGTAGATCTATGGACTTACCAGCAGAGCAGTAGCCAACACAGGATTCAGGGTCAAGTTGGAGGAGCCAGAGGTACAGGTACATGTAAAAACATAGGGCACAGGTTCAGGTAGTTAGAGGGAGTCAGGTGGACATGATCCTTCAGTCATTGACTTGGAGGATGAGCTGCAGCAGGAAACAGAGATCCAATAGCTGTAACAGGTAGACACTAGGCCAAGGCCTAAGTGGTTCAAGTCCACATTTAAATATTCCATGTAGGTGGATCCTCCACAAAGCTCCATGAGACATAACAAACCACCAATGAGATTCAGTTATATGGCACTGATAACAAAGTTTATCAACTCTGAACCTTACAGTTTCGAGGAGGCTGCACAACATGATGTGTGGCAGGAGGCCATGGTTGAGGAGTATGACTCAATCATGAAGAATTAGGTATGGGAGGATGTGTCGAGGCCTCAAGGGAAAAAGGTGGTGGGATCCATATGGATCTACAAGGTAAATCATGCAGCATACTGAGGCATGGAGAAGTACAAGGCGCACTTCGTGGCTAAGGGGTTTTCATAGAAGGAGGGTGATGACTATGATGAGACATTTTCCCCTGTTGCCAGGTATTCTCCGATTGAGACCATTATCTCTTTAGCAGCAGAGATGGGTTGGCGAGTCCATCAGATCGACGTCAAGACTGCTTTCCTCAACGGGGTGATAGAGGAGGAGGTGTATATTGAGCATCCATAGGGGTTTGATTTGGAGAACAGGGAGATGCATGTATGTAGACTGCATATAGTTCTTTATGGGCTTAAGCAGACACATTGAGCATGGTACTCAAGGATAAACAACTATCTACAGGAGATGGATTTCAACAGAGTGAGGCTGACCACAACTTGTATTTCTTGACAGATGAGGTGCCTTTCATATTGGTCTTATATGTAGATGATCTCTTTCTTACAGGAGATGAGGGGTTGATTAGAGACTGCAACTCCAACC